>JAAVKF010000063.1:0-69246 GCA_012070555.1 Brugia pahangi | reverse complement strand
CATTGTGAAGTATATTGGAAATGGTTCCACAAGGTGTCGAGATTCTCAAAGTAAAGTACTTCGTATATTCATCCATGATGATACCATCTATGGTTGATAAGATGTATAAAAGTTAATTTATTAACTAATTAATATGATATAATTATAATTAATTAATTAATATAATGTAATTTGATTAATTAATATGGTATAATTTGTCTAATTAATATGATATAATTTTATATTTCAAATCATTGCATACTTGCAATGTAACAATTCGAGTAATTTTATTTTCGAACCTAAAAAAAAAATTTTTTTTCTCTCTGATTATCTTATCTATATATTTTTATTCATTATTTTTTTGCTTTCTTCATTAATCAAAAATATTAAAAATCAATTTTAGGAGCAATATCTTGCTGATACGATGCAAGAAGCACTTATGAGACATTTTAATGGAATAGAATTTATAGAACGTAATGCTGGCCCTAGAATTGATGAACATATGCAGGAGCAAGGTATGTTTCAAAAAATTTCAAATTTTGCAAAATTTATTCCCAAAAAAGAAGTAATAAAATGAAAAATAATAAAGGCTTGTTTTTTTGGTAAATTTGAGGAATGATAATAATAATAGTAATGATAATAAAAATAATAATAAATGATAATAATAAACAATAATAATAATAGTAATAATAATAAATAATAAATATTAATTAATAAAGGCCTAAATTTATAAGATGAAATTTATTGTGCGATGACATTTTAGGCTTTCATGTAAAAGCATATGTTGACCACACTACGGGTTTTATATTTGGCGGTAATATCTATAATTGCGGTACATGGATGGATAAGATGGGAAGTTCTGAGAAAGCTGGTAATAAAGGTTGGCCAGCAACACCCAGAGATGGTGCTGCTGTTGAATTGCAGGGCCTTTGTTTTGCAGTTATTGAAAAATTAGATGAATTATACCAGAAAAAACTCTATCCGTACGAAGGAGTCTTTAATGGTTTCTGTTAAAATTACAATTTTTTTTTTATTTCATTTTTTTTTTTTTTTTGTATGATATTTAAACATTTCCACAAAATATCTGAGATAATAAATGAATCAATGCTTAATATGATAAATTTATAGAAAATGAAATGTGGACATGGCAAAAATGGGCGAATATTATGAAAAATAATTTCGAACGCTTTTTTTATGTAGCTGACAATGACTTATCACAGTACGTAAATAGACGTGGTATAATTAAAGATACGCATGGTTCCACGCAAGGTTATACTGATTATCAATTAAGACCGAATTTCTCGATTGCATTAGCCGTGGTAAGCTTGTTTATTTTGTATGTAACATATTTTTGTCATAGCTTTCAAAGTTTTAGATTAAAATTTGAAGAGTAAAATTCAAACGGTTAATAAGTTTAGAATGTAATGAAAAATTATTTTATAAAACTCTTATCATTTTAGGCTCCAAAACTCATAGCTCCAGAGAAGGCTTGGCAAGCACTGCAAATTGCAGAGAAAGAATTACTTGGGCCATTGGGTATCAAAACTCTTGATCCAAGGTAATATCATAAGCTTAATAATATCTAACAGAGATTGAGGCTTTAATTAATTGAGGCCAAGTAGTAATCTATCTTCAATTCATAACACTAAGCAGTAACTGATAAAACTAATCTAACACAACATATATTGTTTAAATTCAAAAAAAAAAAGTAAATTTTATTGAATTATTTTATAGTGATTATAATTATTGTCCATTCTACAATCAAGACGATGATGGTACGGAAAAGAAAACAGCTCGAGGTTGGAGCTATCATCAAGGCCCGGTATGTTTCCGTTTCCAATTTTAAGCATTTAAAATTTGAACAAAATTTTATACTAAAACATAATATTCAATTTAGATCTTCTTTATAATTCTTTTTAAAAAAAGATCCAAATATTTTTCAAATTTTGTGTTTTTTTTTTTTGAAATTAACAATTTTTAGGAATGGTTATGGGTAGGAATGTTCTTTTATCGAGCAAAATTAGCCATAGCAAAAATAATCAGTGAAGAAAAGAATAGAGCGGAATTTTATGAGAAAGCAAAACGATTCGTACGATCACGAATGGGTGCTTATTGGGAACATTTGAAGCATTCAACTTGGGCATCACTACCTGAATTAACCAATGCAAATGGCTCTCCATGTTATCATTCATGTGGTGCACAAGCATGGAGTATTGGTTGCATGCTGGAAATGGTTGATGAATTATATGAATTACATAAATTTTAAAAGCATATAGGTTAGAATTTCATAAATTTAATCATATATTCTTTGAGAAGCATTTGATGGTGTATAATATAGTTTCCCTAGTTAAAAAATTTAAAAAAAAATTTGGTCAATTTTTTAAATTCTTGCAGAATGAGGATTTCAATGATCTTTACACTAGCAGGAAAAAAAAAAAACAAATCATCTTCCTGGAAAATTCTAGATTTAGATTTGATACGATTATTTCAGTTTGTCATTGGATAACTCTTCTAATCATTTTTGTTAGTATTTTCACTATTTATTTTCAGTGATTCTAGATTGGAATTGAAAAATTTGAAATATTCTATATGGTCCCCACTATCTTCCCCAGTTTTATATATTATTGTATGAATTTTATTTATCTTAGCTTTTAGTAATACTCTGTATATGGGCCTCACGTAGGTCAATGATTTCCGTACTGTGAATGTCAGTAAATTAGGAAAATCCATTACCACATAAAAATTCTTCAAATATCTTACAGTTGCTCATCTTTCTTATAACAGTGAAATATTTATTCCATCTCAACAAATAACTCCCAAATAACTTCATGCTCCTACTATTAGAGAATAAGCAAATCATTGGTAACAAACAGTTCACGTAGATTAAAGTAAATTTGAAAAAGTCTTTAATTTTTCTAATTCTAATATCGAAAAAGAAATTCTTTTTATGAAGTTTGGAATAAATTCAAACTGCTGCTACCATATAAAAATCTGGCGAATAGTACGATGGGGCTTTAAATTTCAAAAGCTAATTAGAAGCTATAAGCCTAAATGCGGACGCTGTTGTCACACAAACCAGAAACATTATTTACAGATTTTCCAACATATGAACAACTTCAACGAATGCATTTAATGCAAGTTTATAATCGAATAAATGATAAAGCGAATATACACCAAGCAGTTTTTTTTTTCTTTTAGTGAGTTTTAGATAAGAAGAGATATATTAAAAAATAAAATACTCAAGAATGTTGACAGCTGAACAACTGTAATATTTTTGTATACATTCGAAAGCACAAAATAATGATATACTTTGACTTGAAATTAGTCCAAAATCTTTTGTATTTTTCCTCTAGAAGAAATCAAATCATCTGATTACAAATCTATAACATCGTCGTTTCTATCTTGCACAACATTATATTACGTTAACATTCTTCGTATAACCACTACAATTAAATTAATCCAATCTCATTTCGAAAGCATAGAAGAATACCGTGGAATGAAACATTTTGTTGAAAAAGCGGAAAAGTAAGAAACGAAAATACTTTGGGATGCCGAAAATGCTTGGGAAATATGAGATATATTTGGTTATGATTGAAAAAGTTTCGGGAAACACTTATTATCTTTATAACAATACAATTGTCACAATGTAACCTGAGATTAAACCTTGAAAATGATATGACATTAAGCATATATGGTAATTAAATAACCCTCTATTTCCATCCCTATACTTTGCTAAATCAACAAATTACTACAAAATAGTCTGAAAGAAGAAAACAGCAGTAAAATAGTGACGGACAACAATGATTCACCGATTTGCTTGCTCGCATGCATCTATCCAGTCCGAATAGACATCGATTGGTTCAGAAAGATAATTGATATTTGTTTGGAAATCCTCCAAACACACTCTACACGAAATGAAACCGACATTTCTTTCACGATCCCTAAAACAAAGGAAGAAGTAATAAATACCATCGATATTAGAGTATTACATTTTTTTCAAATATCAAACTGGTACATGAATTTCACACTAACTTAGGATGATTTTTTGCAGAATGTAAAATATGATCTGACATTTTAAATTGTCTCATTTTTCTGTGATATATTAATTATAAGTCTTCAAAAGCATTACTTATAGCAGAAATTTTAATTCAGATAAAATGGAAATCTTTCTTCTCTTTATTAAACAACCGATGAACTATCCTATCTGTCTATGAACTACCCTATTAACATCTTTCTTTCGAGCGATTTTAAGCTTAAGTCTAACATTTGCTCACTGATAAAAATTTAAGACTCAGTAATCAAATTCCAAAAGAAGTTCTCTACCAAACCAGAACATAAGATTTAAACTAGGAATAAGCATCCTTCAGCAGTAAAATCGCATTCACTAATTTCTACAATTGATAAGACACCCATCTATGGGTCCAATGCACTATTCAAATACTTTACCAACATCCGGAATTAACAAATTCTAGAATTTGCAAAGGAAAAAAAAAAACAGACATACATTTTTACTTCACACACTCTTTCGTGATTGCAGAATGGACAATTAAATTGTGTCTCCAGCGGTACAATTGATTTCACCTTTGGTGGTGGCTTTCGCTTTACCTTACGCTTCCCCATTTCACAATTCTTAATTAACAGCAGTAATCACACGTAACTGAAAACTATAAACATTTGTCATAACCGAAGCATAAATTATATATTTTTTGGTTATATTCCACACATAACACTCAAATGTTGACGTATACGTCATGTTCAACGCAACACGCCCACCATCAGTTCATCATACTCCCAAAAATCATTCCAACAAAGCTCCCAAAGAATAAGCCAATCACACATCCCAACAACAGAGTTCAGATTTTAATGCGGCCTCAGCATGAAATTTACGGTCTGCAATGCATGTTTTTTCAACTGATTTGAGTGTATCATTTGTTAATTGATGTATTATTGTCATGAATCCTTCTAGACAGAAGATGTTATGAAATTTGTAAATTGTTTAAATATATTTGAAAGAAATAAGGATAGAATATAAGTCACCATGAAATGATATTAACAAAGTGCTGTGTTAATCTTCAATTACAACTGAAATCTTTTGAAATGATATAATTTTAGCGATTGAAATAGGAAAACAAATGGAATATTGTTCCTTTTTTTCTTTTTTTAACTTAATATATCATTCGTTGTCTCTAACAGTAAAGATTTTTTCACATTTTATGCAATTCAAAAATAATTTTTTCTATTCTTTAAAAAATGATTTTGAAATTTTCGAGTAATTTTTGTAAAAGAGAAAGCAATTTGTAAAAGTATAACAGAAAATTTGATTTTGATGTAAAGTTGCTTTACACTTTTTTTTCCTTTTTTTGTTGTCTAAAAATAAGAAGTCAGTCATGTAATTTATCTGAACATAAGCTAAGCGTATAAAAAGTCTGCTCTGAATTATTATACTAAAAGTATTACAGGAAAGTTTTAAATGCAAGTACCATTTCTTCTAAGTTATTATATTTTATTATACTTTGCTCCACTAATCATTTGAGCATTTGAAAGAATATTTCAATTTCTGATCGAGAATGATCCTCATTTCAATCTATAAATTCCATTTGTTGTAGAAAGTTTATCTAGTTTTCTTGAGGTCTTCCAACCATGAAATCAACTGCTGAGTAATGCTTTTTCGGTTTTCAGCTTGCCCAGCCAACAGAATGTATAAATTAGTTCATTAAGTGGGAACAGTGTCAATGTCAAGTCGTGACAGCTTGCAGACAATTAGAGCAGAACGACGTGCAGGACGTCTAAAGTGCAACGTAGTTCTAATCTTTCAAAGTGATCACACTTTTGAAGGGAAATTTATGCTTTTTTAATCTTTGGCCAAACGTTCAGAAAATGTCCATTGGATATTAACCGGATGAAAGGTGGAGACAGCCTTTGGTTAGACAACTTTTATGCCAGTGATGTCCTTGAATAAGGCTATTTGGTTTGCTGTATTTTTTTATATCTCTCTAGAATGCCTCTTTCTTATAAAGATGGCCTTATAGGTGAAAGAACCGTCTATGCCCGAGTTTGCAATTAGAGTCGTCAATAAGCCAATTCTAACTGTGAGCACACTTTCTGTGACCGTTCGGTTGAGACATCTCTGGCATGGAAGATCTTATGCCTCTGCCAGCATAGCTCGCAACCTCATAGGGGCATGTAAGCCTTTTTCCCACGACAGTAGCGCTTGTGGTGGATTTTAATATCGCAAAACTCTAAAATACTATATGGGAGCTGAGAATGTGAGTAACAAATATGTTATATGAAATCTTGCAAGTGATACCAATAATAAACCGATGAATACCGATTCAGACAATTTGCATTGCTGTCCAGAAAACTCGTTACGAATGTTTAAAATTCGTCCACAAATGTAATACCGTGCTGATATTGACGAAAACGACTAATCAATTTTGCTAGTGGTTAAATATGTCGGTTCTTTCGCGTTATTTCTCGATACTTTAATGGAATTTCTATTTGTTATATTGCTTTAGGTTGTGAAAATACTTAAAAGAGCGCTGAATTATTTGTGAGGCGTCTGCTTGCCTTATTTTACCTCAGTTAATTGTAATTCTTAAGTAGTGTTCGTGACGGGTTTTCAAGATAGAAATGCAGATTTGTGTGAATCAGTAATCTCATTTGTACGCATGATGATTTCGATGCTCAAAAGATAGTAAGATAAATGACGAATATGGATGCTATAAGCGAACTTAATAAACCACCCGGGAATGTCAAAACACCCATGTTCGTCATGTATATTACTATCTTCTGCGCATCGAAACCATCACGTTGCTTGTGATGGTACTTTGATGGCATGTCAACATCTAATGGTGATGGGATTTTTACAGAAGCTGCTGTTGCTGTACTTGTCGTTGTTGATGATGCTGCTGCTATTGAATTATTCCAGGTACTTCAATAAGTTATTGCTGTTGTTGCTGAGCAAGTGAACTGGTAGTTGTTGTTGTTACAGAAATAATACCCGACGACTGTCATACCACTTCAATTGCTTGTTTAGCACTTGTCTGTACAATGCTTCCTTTGGTGTTTTTCATCCGAAATTCAACAGCCACATCATCACCGCCTCCAGGAATATCATATAGCGTGACTTCCAGACTCACACAACCACTTCCAGCTTTGCTGACAAATTTGCTAAAGGAATGTGGAAAGAAAGCATTCAGTTGAATTAATTGGCGGTACATCTCGTATTCCGGTAATATTTTAGGGATTTTCTGGGATGATATGTATGCAATCAAAGGATTTCTTAGAATAATCCTTGTTAAGCAAAAATGCTTAATGGCAAAGTTTATTATAGTGATCAAATAGGACTGATAATCAGTGAACTAATCTTATTGAATCAGGAAACGGTGTGATTTGTTCGTGTTACAAAACCAACAGTTACGACTGATTGGACCTGTTTCTCTCCATAGAATATGCATTTAAAATATCGAATTACAACACGCTGAAAATCTTTTTGACGACACAAAAATAATGTCACCAAATTGAAGGAATTCAGTAGACGTGTGTAAACGCAAACCATCACAATGACATGCGACGCTGCAGAAGGATCTGCTTCGCAAATATGTTCTATTATTGCTGATACCACCACAAGAACTATAAAGATGAAATTAACGAAATAAGTAATAAAAGCAGGTTTTACATATAAAATTCACTACATTCCCTGCTATGTAAAAGGTTCAAGTATAACTTCCCGTAATTTCTCGGTTACCCGGGAGTTGAAGAAATCATAAGTTTAAGTTATCGCCTAAAATCAGAAAGAATAGCAATGTTTCGTTATTACTGAAAGTACTTAGCCTTCATCAGAACTGTTCATAGAAATCCGCGTAGCAACGTACAAAATGTGAAACAGCAAGAGATCAGTGATGTTTGAGTGTATCGCTTTTGATTTTTGAGAAAATGTGACAAATTGCGATTATGCGAATTGCTTGAAAGGTACTGCGCACCGAAATTCCTAAAAGTGATAGTGAGTCATTCATATTTTGAATTGATTTATTGACGTTTGCTACCTGACGTAAACAGCGTAAAGAGGAAGCAGTTTGATGTGTTATACATTCCCCGAAAGATATATGCAATAATTCTGTTATCGTGTGCTTCTTTGATTTACTTTGCAGTTTTGTCGTTTCAGTTAGCAGTCAGTAATAATTTAGTGGTAATTCCGCTGAATGAATAGTAATTAATTTAGAATAATTCTACTGAATGAATAATTGAATTCTGACACATAAAGCAAAGGAATGAAGCAACGGACTGTATTACTCAATGATAGCACAATTTCATTTCTACGATTAGAAATATTTCAAAAGCCATACCTTCTCAGAATAACAACCACAATAATCATAAGAACAACACTCGTCATTGAAGCGGAAGAGGACAATAGTAGTAATGCTTCGTAAAAGCGTGGTGAATACGCAAATGAATGTTTCATTAATTTTGCAGACGAATTTTAGCGCAAAACATAAATACAAAAGCTTATTTTAATATTTCAACTATGAAATGACAACACCATATATGACCAGCTCTAACGCAATGCATATAACATAATGAATTAACTTCAAAATGTTGCTATTTTTAGCAGTTTTGACACTTAAATATAACTAAAATTGATAATTTAGAACCAATTTTCTTGTTAAATGTACGAAAACTATTACAAATTTTAAAATTTTTAAAAAATTCAAAATTTAAATTCGAAATTAAATTTAATTTTAATTCTTAAATTGAATTAAAACCATTATTAATTGAAAGTTTTATTAATTTTGCTGATGAATTTTTGCGCAAAACTTAATCATAAAAGCATATTTTAATATTAAAACTATAAAATGACCAACCATATATGACCCGCTCCGGTGCAATGCTTACAACATAATGAATTAACTTCAAAATATTGCTATTTTTAGCTGTTTTGACACTTAATTAAAACTAAAATTAGAACTAATTTTCTTGTTAAATGTAAGAAAACTATTACAAATTTTAAAATTTTTAAAAAATTCAAAATTTAAATTCGAAATTAAATTTAATTTTAATTCTTAAATTGAATTAAAACCATTATTAATTGAAAGTTTTATTAATTTTGCTGATGAATTTTTGCGCAAAACTTAATCATAAAAGCATATTTTAATATTAAAACTATAAAATGACCAACCATATATGACCCGCCCCGGTGCAATGCTTACAACATAATGAATTAACTTCAAAATATTGCTATTTTTAGCTGTTTTGACACTTAATTAAAACTAAAATTAGAACTAATTTTCTTGTTAAATGTAAGAAAACTATTACAAATTTTAAAATTTTTAAAAAATTCAAAATTTAAATTGAAATTTAATTTAATTTTAATTATTAAATTGAATTAAAACCATTATTAATTGAAAGTCTTATTAATTTTGCTGATGAATTTTTGCACAAAACTTAATTACAATAGCATATTTTAATATTAAAACTATAAAATGACCAACCATATATGACCCGCCCCGGTGCAATGCTTACAACATAATGAATTAACTTCAAAATATTGCTATTTTTAGCTGTTTTGACACTTAATTAAAATTAAAATTGATAATTTAGAACCAATTTTCTTGTTAAATGTTAAAAAATATCAATTCATTAAAAAAAAATTAGTTAATTTGAACTCAATTGATTAATTTTATGCGTTGCATACGTACCGGTCACTTACGGTGTGGTCAATCGACAACATAAATGAGAAAATAAACTTTAATAACTAAGTCTTTTTTAATATTCGAGAAGTGATATTAATAAAATTTTTATTTTATCGTAGATTTAATTCATTTCTGCAGCTAAATTAGTTTTTGTTTGAAATTTTAAGATCGAATTTTATGAAAATTTTATGATTTGCAATGAATCAAAACCTTTTTTGTATATTAGACTATGAAATAATTCCTAGTATTATCAAATTTTACTTTAGTTAAATGTTAAATGTTAAAAAATATATATTCATTAAAAAAAGTTAGATATTTCGAGCTTAATTGATTAATTTTTATGCATTACATGGGTACTGGTCATTTATAATTGGGCAATTGATCAGCATGAATAATAAAATAAACTTTAAAAATTAAGTTTCAATAAATATTTGACTAGCGGAATTGATTAAATCTTTAATTTATCACGGTTTTAATTCATTCTTACAATTCAAATTAATTTCTATTTCAAATTTAAATATCAAATTGTACTCATGAAATGAATAAAAATTAATCAACTGAGATGAAAATATCTATTTTTTTTATTGAATTGATATTTTTTAATGTTTTAACATTTAATTGAATTGAAATTTGACAATGCCGGGTTTCATTTCATATTCCTACTAATTGTAGGATTTTCATAAAAATCAATATCTAAATTTGAAATATAATTTAACTTTAATTGTAAAATGAATTAAAACCGTGACAAATTAAAAATTTAACCAATTTTGTTAAACATATATTTAATTAAAACTTAATTATTAAAGCTTATTTTAAAGTTAAATTTTTTTATTTTATTATTTATGTTGCCTATTGACCACATCGTAAATGACCAGTACTTATGTAACGCTTATAAATTAATAAATTAAGTTCAAGTCATATAATTTTTTTTAATGATTCGATTCTTTTCAATATTTTGACATTTAATTAAAATGATTTTTTGATATTGCTAGAATTTATTTCATAATTTAATATACAAAACCCTAACAAATTATTGAATTTTCATAAAATTTGATATTTAAATTTGAAATAGAAATTAATTTGAACTGTAAGAATGAATTAAAACCGTGATAAATTAAAGATTTAATCAATTCCGCTAGTCAAATATTTATTGAAACTTAATTTTTAAAGTTTATTTTATTATTCATGCTGATCATTTGACCAATTATAAATGACCGGTACCCATTTAATGCATAAAAATTAATCAATTAAGCTCGAAATATCTGACTTTTTTTAATGAATATATATTTTTTAACAGTTTTAACATTTAATTAAAATCAAAATTGATAAAACTAGAAATTATTTCCCCTTTTAATATACAAAAACTCTTGCAAATTATAAAATTTTCACCAAAATCAATTTTCAGATTTGAAAATTGATATCTTCTTTATTGATATTTCAGATTTGAAAATTGATATCTTCTTTATTGATATTTCAGATTTGAAAATTGATATCTTCTTTCACTGGTGCTATTGATATCTTCTTTATATATGTATTAAATATCCTCTTTATATCGGGCAAACAAATAGTAATGTGTGGGTCAAAACGACCAGGTCTAAGCAGTGCAGTCACAGCAACTATTATCACACCTTCATTAGAGTCAAAGCCATCCATTTCAATAATAACTGATTCAATGTTTACTCTCCTCGTCATTACCATCCTCAAGACTATACCACGATACCTACCCATCCCTAAGACTATACCACGATACCTACCCATCCCCAAGACCATATCACGATATCTACTCATCGCATCTATTTCACACCTATTTTTCTTACCTCTGATCAAATCCATCAGAACACGCACTTACACCAACGCTAACGAACATTTCAGATCCAGAAATACTAAAAAAGGTACATTAGCTTCACCTGCAACTGCACAAGCAAGCAGACTTCTACCAGGCTTCTTCCCAGGAGAGTCAGTCAAAAGGTATTCTTTCGGTATTTCCCCGCCTAACACTTGAAATTCTTATCTCTGTTCTAGAAAGTGAACGATTTCTACTAACTCTTCTTCTGCTTCATCAATCCCAGCAACATTATCAAATGTCACTTTTCTCCACTAGTCATGAGCGTAGCTTTTGATTTGCCAAAGCTTATAGTTCTGTTACCTTCTTTTTGAGTTAACTGTTTGCGTTTCTTTTAAAAGGAACAGCAACGAGCCAATAAAGATAAATGTTGGAATCTATTGGATAAGATAAGTAATCTACCAATTCACTTTTCTGTGATGACAGTGTATGTGACCAGTTCCCGCACTATGCATATAAAATATTAAATTAGTTTCTAATTTTCTGTTTTTAATATGAATTGCTATTTTTTTAATAGTTTTCACACTTAATTAAATTAAAATTTGATAGTCAATCTTACTTTTCTTGCTTTACATGTTTTTGCAACGTTTTGAATTGCAGAAAATTGTAGCACACCTACATCTACTACTTTGGTTGTGCAAGTTGATCTAGGTTCTGTTCTAATCTTCATTGCATCAACACCTGCATCAACATTAATTACATCAATCTCTTCTCTGACCATAGTTTCACATCTTTCCATACCATCCTTTTTACCAGTACCAACTGCAGCGGCAACTCTGAGCCGCTCTTAAGTATCATTACATGAATTAGGGTATCTATTGCATTTCTTAATATCTTTAACTGTGATCAAATCTATAGAGTAGGAGTTTTCATCTATGACCAAAAGCTTTTCTATTCTATTCTCATGCAATAGTTTCATTGCTGAAGCGCTCCCGTATTGTAACTAACTTCTCTTTCGTCATTACTTCGGGGACTTTTATACTTTTTCTGATTTTTTTAACCATCAATAAACCTTATATCTCTGTTAGTTAAAACTCTGACTAACTTGCATTGATCAATTACAGGAATACCAAAAGATTTTTCAATAATGAAATTGCTTCTGCAACTGTTTTATCAGGGGAACAACACAGTCTGAAGTAAAGTAAAGGAGTCAATAGTCAATTGCTTAACAGTCTGTTGACTTTTTTTGCTGCTTTCTTTTTGTACTTATGTATGAGAAACAGAGCGCTTTGGTCGGTGTGGCTCAGTCGGTAGAGCATCAGCTTGTGGGTACTAAGTTCGGCTAGTTCGGCTCTGCTCACTCTCTTTCAAGAAGATCGTTCCTGCCTTATGATATGAGTACTAAATTAGTGCGCAATTACAGCTGGTAGGGCATTAGCTTGTGGCATTGAGTGCGTCTAGTTCGGTTCTGGTCGCTCTCCCAAATGAAAATCTCCCTTGCAAAATGATGAGTCCTAAACAGAGCAAAAACTCTCTAAATCATCTGAAGTAAAAATTCCAATGAACGATTGTCAGAGATGTTATGCTCTCTACCTACTTACTGTCTTCATCAGATGCACCTCAACTCCTTGACTAAATTTAACGAAGTTGGTAAGGAATATAGTATTATCATCATCAATAATACTGTGCAATAAACGCACAGGGCAGTTTATATATCCATTGTCTCTTTATTTAAAAGAAGCTTTTTTTGCCATCTTCATCTTCTATACCAAGCTTTTAGTTATTTTGTATATTTAATGCTCAGAAGTAAAATCTATTACTCCTTTAGAATCTAATTCTTCTTTTTGCTTTCGGATAGCTGATAGAATATTAAATCTTCAGTAAAGTCAGGAGCAGACGATACACCAATTAGTGCTGCAATTCTTTCTGAAAGTTGGAGAGCAATGAGCAGCATCAGGCACCGTCTCATGCTTGAACCTATAATTATTTGCTTGCCGTTACGAGTTACTCTAACACAATTTTTTTGCCAATCACTCATCGTGTAATCAGTATAATCAGCACCTGACTAACCAATAACCATGACCAAAGTAATCAAATAACACAAATGCTACATGAGTTTCTTGACAAAATTTTTAAATAGCAGCTATTCTAATTCCGTTCATATTTAATGAAAATCCACCGAAATAGAATATGGAAGCTTTTTTTTTCCTTTGTAGCTCGCAATGTGCTATGTACTTACTGTTTTCATCAAGCAAAGTAATGCTGTAATCCATGTTATTTTGGTATAGCAACCTGACTATCGTTTACTTGACACTCAAGTAACTGATTAGATCTGCAATTTCCTGCGGATTGAAAATATCTGCAAATGTCATATGCGTGCCTTTTATATAGGCTTTTGAACTCTTTAAGAAGGCAAATAATTCTTCATATCTCTCTCTACTTTTGATTCTTTTAAAGCATTGCTTTTGAGTAATAATCTACCGCTGCTATTTCCCACCAAGTTGCAAATACACCAAGAAGAATAGCAGCATTTGCGGTTGCAGCAGGACAAACTCATAGCAACACTTGCCGATGACATAGAGATCATCAGTACTGTTGCTGCTGCTACTGCTGCTGCTATTACTTAAGTCTTTCCTTCCTTTTTTTTCGTTAATATCATTGCGATAGCAGCAATCCTATAGCTACAAGCGCTAGCAAAGCTGGAACCCACAATTCTATCTATTACTAAAAGTGACAGAGCTATAAAATTGAACCCTAACCCTACAATAGCTTAATCCTATTACACATTGCCTACTACTATAATTACCCGTGCACCCCACTGAAATTCATAAGAAATTTTACTCATTAAGAAATTAGAAATTTTATTAACATTGGTACTCAAATATTTTTTACAACTTAAACATTAAAGTTTAGTTTATTATCTAAATGGTCAAATGACCAACCGTAAATGACCAGTACCTATGCAACTCTTATAAATTAATCAATTAAGTTCAAAATGCCTATTTTTTAATGAATTAATATTTTTCATTATTTTAATTTTTAATTAAAATAAATTTTTGACATTACTGAAATTTATTTTATAGTTTAATATACAAAACCCTGACAAATTATTGAATTTTCATAAAATTTGATATTTAAATTTGAGATAAAAATTAATTTCAATTGTAAGAATAAATTAGAACAGTGGCAAATTAAAAATTTAATTAATTTTGCTTCTAAAATATCATTCAGAATTCAATTTCTAAACTTGGTTTTATTATTTTTGCTGGTCAAATGACCACAATGTATGTGACCAGTATCCATGAAATGAATAAAAATTAATCAATTAAGTTCAAAATATCTAGTTTTTTTTTTTTTTTTATGAATTGATATATTTTAATATTTTAACATTTAATTAAAATAAATTTTTGGTATTATTAGAATTTATTTTATAGTTTAACATGCAAAATTCTAATAAATTATTGTTTTTTTTATAGTTTATAAATTTTTGGTATTATAAAAATTTAATTAATTTTGCCTATCAGATATTAATTAAAACTTAATTATTAAAGTTTATTTTATTACTCATGCTGATCAATTGACCAACTGTAAATGACCAGTACTCATGCAATGCATATAAATTAATCAATTAAGTACAAAATATATAACACAGTGACACACAGCGAAGATAAAGTATATATAACTCTATAAGATTTTAGTAGTAGTGAAGCTTTATAACTGTATGCTTAAGTTAAGAAGGTGCTTTCTACATATTTTCATTTATTGTATTGCTTTCATTTCTATTTTAGTACTAAGTTCTAATATTTTAGTCGCAACACAAGACACCACCCATGCTATTACTGCAACTACAACTACTGTTGCTATTTTAGGATAGCCCGAATGCGACTTGTAACTGTTTCAGTTACAAAAAGTGTTGTTGCTGTGCAGTATCACCAAATAATATTGTTAAACCAAAACAACAAAAGACATTTTACTCTGTTGGTCAAATCACTTCATTCTCCAGACCAAAGATTTCACCTCTTAATTATGTAGTGACTTTTGTTAAAATCGCTCGGGATTTTACCATCATTATTCTCTAACAAAACATTTACTCTTTTCCCTATTAAACTCTTAATTACTCCTTTGCAGCTATATCAGTATCTGTGCACCCTTGCTTGCTTGATACAATGTAAACAAGGAGTGCGCTTGTCTTTATCTACTGCATTAGCATTTGCTCCCGCTCCTATTAAAGTTTTTACTGTCTCTGCATCGTCAGGAAAATGTAAAGGGGTTATTCCATATTTATCTGCTGCACGAACATCTTCTCCTCCTGCTTCTATTAGGACTTTTACTAATCTCTTCACGACAGGAACTGAGTAGCTATATGTGGAGGAGTGCATTTATCTTTATTGTCTGCATTAACATTTACGCCTGCTTCTATTAGAGTTTCTGTTGTCTGTGCGCCCGTGATACATGTGAGGGAGTGCATTTATCATCATCATCTCCTACATTGACATATGCTTTTACTTCTAACAGATTTTTCACTATAGCAATATGACTTCTCAACAGCCAAATGTATCTTTGTCCACTGCATTAATATCAATTCCTTCCACCCAAATAAAGCGTTCACCACACTTTTTAGATTATTGTGAACAGCAAATGCAATAGTCCATTTTTTCACTGCAAATGAGTGATTTATATCAAAATTAGTTTCCTTCCATATGTACTTAAATCCATTTTTTTAACTTCTCTTTTATTATTGCAATTGCGTTATCTTTACTTAATTGTTTCTTTATCGATTGCACTTAATATTTCTTTCCACTATATGTTCATATTTCATTGTCATCCCTTTTTAAATAATGTTTTAATTATCGTAGATTACGACAAAAAAGCCAACTCATTTTTTTTTTTCTTTTTTGAGAGGAAAGATTGAAATCTGTCATTGGTGAATTGTTACGCTACTTGAATGATTGGGAGACAAGCATCATGATAAAATTAGTTAAATTTTTAATTAAATGAAAAGGGCAAAAGATACCCTGGTTAATATCGAATAGATATTAATATCTATCAAATGCACATCAACATTTCAGTCTAATCACCGCTCTCTGTTCCACCAACTCCTGAGTGGATTTCTAAAAGCAATCATTAATTATTATCTGCTCCATCAGTAAATAAGAAATTTGTTTCTTTACGCTTGACTAATTTCTCTGATTTTAGTAATTCATTTTCAATTTCGGAGAAAAACTCTTCACCGTTTTCATCAATAGTGGATTTCATTAAATTGATAGCATCGTTAAAATCACTTTCTAGCTTTGAAAACAACTCTACATCATTCTTAATTTTAAAATATTGTTTTAAAATTCTTGTCCCTCTTGGCTGTTTTGCCATAGATTACCATCCGCAGTTTGAGACTCACAATAGATTAGATTATTTGATCTTCGTTTTCCTTAGCACTTTGAAGAATAATTTTTTTCTGAAAGCTTTTTTCAAAATACATGTAAAATAGTAATTTCAAGTTGAAGGGCAATCGGTATTTGTAATAAATAGTTATTTCGGCGAAGTAAAGTTTTGAGAGAAGCATGTAATAGTTAAGTTTCATTGTCTGAATCAATTGATCTTATACGAAACATTTATAAGATGAAATTTAATGATTTACTGCTTAACTTTTCTCGGCTCACATTTTACGAAACATTCAATCTTGAATCTAATATTAATACAGATTGAATTTCTAGGATTAGTGGAATTTTTTTGGCTGTTATGCTGCTTTGAATTGCAACTTAATTGTTTCGGCGTAATGCTTGGCTGTATCACTTCAACATTGATGAATTCAGCACCGGTGGTGTTCAGCAAGGATTTAATTCAACTGCTTCACTCTTTGACTTTTAAAGTGTTAAATTTGTTGTAATAATAATAATAGTATTCGTCGTTTTATTTATTTATACCTAGAATGTATTGTATTTTTAATTAGTTTATATTGCATACTTTTTGACTCCTTTGTTTCATCTTCGTATTTTAAAGTTTATTCTTAAATTTGCATTGTTGATTGCATTCTCACTTTCTTTTATTTATTCGTTATTTCTTTCATAATGTAGCGTTGATTCCATTGTATTGTTTTTTAATGCAAAATATGCTGTCACTAAGATGATCCCTTATGATCTTTGGCATGTATCAAATTTATGAAGTGATGAACTTCACTGCAACTGGAGAAGTCATATGGTGGAGATAGTTCTGTTTTGTCTAGAGGTAAATAATTTTGTGATCACCACAATTCGATTATAGAATGGTTCGACGAACAGATAAATGCCGGGATGTAGCAGTACAGCGATGGTAATCGATCGGAACAGACAGTGCTGGAGTGGGTTCATCGTAGCTAGACAATACTGCCAGGGTGAGTATGCCAGCCAGCCAGCCAGCCATTGAGTCAGCAACGTACATTATACTACGTGTCGCGGTTTTACCTACCAGCAAACTATAGAAAATGAAGTCGCCTATGCCAAGACGAACTGATGCTGAAATTTGCATATTTACGAATTTTAGTTTAAATTTAGCATCATATAGTACGCATTATTAGGCATTCTGAATTGTGGGATGATTGGCTCGATGATTGCGTGATGACTGGTCAGTTGCCAAGCTAGCAGGTCAAGAAGATGATGTGGCAAGAAAATAATTCCCATAGAAATAAGTATTTCACAGCTTGGATTTCCCATAGCTTTATCTTTCTGTCGCGTTATGGAAATTAATTGAAGGAATTAATTAGATAAAGTTCTGAGCAGGTAATACTTATTTGATTGCTCTTATTTGAAAAAAATACTTATTGAAAGAAAAAAACATGTTAATCACATTGATAGCAGTGAAAAGAATGAAGCGTTCTGAAGGATTTGTAATCAGAATGAGATTTTCAATTTATTTTTTATTTCTATTCAAAAATTAATCTCGTAAGTGCCAATCTCCCGATACCTGTTCAATGAAAAAATTTCGACAAATACATCCATCATTCAGAGCATCGTAGATTTTAAATTCTTTTATTCGTTGGATATTTCAAGCTTTGTACAAATTTTCCGGATCGTTTCATCACATATATTACTTTTGCGACCTAACGCTTTACGCTGTTGGATATGTTTGCTCTTTGCTTCCTGTAATTTAGACAAAGTTCACTTCAAAATTTTTAAGACATGGATCTGTCGAAAGATAGGATATGATGTGCTAAATCAATGAAAAATACTGAATCCAACTTTGTTGGAGCTTATTTTAGGCTTCTCCTCACTTTTTGTTGTTTTGGCTCGACAAGACATCTGTTGATTGTCTGAATAATTAGCTTTGAAAAGGCTGCTTTTGTTTCTTTTTCCATGTCTGATGTTTTCAGTTATGTTGTAAATCTCATGTAAACGATTTGTAGGAGTCAAGGAGAGAATTGTAATGATTTGCTTTGAAGATAAAGAATTTTATCAAAATTGATCTACAAAGGCCTTTTTTCTTTTAAAAAGTTTTTTCTTTTTCTTTGTCTCTTTCGGGAAATGGATGGTAGCCAACTGACAATAGAAATAGAATTTACTACCACAGAAGAAAGCTCACTGCCTAAGAGAACTTACGATTTCTTCCCTCTGCTCATCATTTCTATCCTCAGCTGTGAACATTACGAATCGCAATACCTGTAAGGAGCAAGCAGTTGTCGCAAATTGCTGTTGCAAGCAGTTCAAAATTTGAATTTTAAATTTGAAATAAAAATTAATTATAATTGTAAGAATGAATTAGAACAGTAAATTTATTTAATTTTGCTACTGAAATATCATTCGGAACTTAATTATTAAAGTTTATTTAATCATTTGTGCTGACCAAATGGCCACAATATATATGACCAGTACCCATGCAATGCATAAAAATTAATCAATTAAGCTCAAAATATCTTTTTTTTTTTAATGATCTGATATTTTTTAATATTTCAACATCTAATTAAAATAAATTTTGACCAACCGGGATTTATTTCACAGTTTAATATACAAACACTTTTAAAAATTATACGATTTTCCTAAAATTTAATATTTATATTTGAAATAAAAATTATTTTTAATTGTTAGGATGAATTGAAAACGTGACTAATTAAAAATCTAATTAATTTTGCAGTTGAAATATTACTCAGAACTTAATTATTAATGTTTATTTCATTACTTATGCTGGTCAAATGATCACAATGACCAGTACCCATCCAATGCATAAAAATTAGTTAATCAAGTTCAAAATATTTAATTTTTTAAATGATTTGACATTTTTATATATTATATATATATTTAAATTTAATTAAAATAAATTTAAAAAAAAATAAAAAAAATTAAAATAAAATCTAATAAATTAATGAATTTTCATAAAATTTAAATTTTAAATTTGAAACAAAAATTATTTGTAATTGTAGGAATGAATTAGAACATTGGCAAATTAGAAATTTAATTAATTTTGCTTCTAAATTCAGTTTTATTCAGTTTTGCTAATCAAATATTGATTAAAACTAATTTATTAAAGTTTATTTATGCTGGTCAAATGACCACAATGTATGCGACCAGTACCTATGCAATGCATAAGAATTAATCAAGTTCAAAATATTTACTTTTTTTAATGATTTGACGTTTTTTAATATTTTAAAATTTCATTAAAATGAAATTTGACAATATCGGGATTTTTATAGTTTAATATGAAAAACTTTAAAAATTTTACAATTTTCAGAAAATCTGATATTTAAATTTGAAATAAAAATTAATTTTAGTTGCAGAAATGAATTAAATGTAGGACAATTTAAAAATTTTATTAATTTCACTTGTCAAATATTTAAAAAAAACTCAATTATTAATGTTTATTTCATTACTTATGCTGGTCAAATGACCGCAATGTACGTGACCAATACCTATGCAATGCACACAAACTAATCAATTAAGTTCAAAGTATCCATTTTTCTTTAATGAATTGAAATTTTAAAATAGTTTAACATTTAATTATAAGTAGTTTTTGATATCGTTGGAATTTATTTTGTAGATTAATATGCAAAATTCTAGTAAATTAATGAATTTTCATAAAATTTAAATTTTAAATTTGAAATAAAAATTAATTATAATTGTAACAAGGAATTAAAACCGTTACAAATTAAAATTTTAATTAATTTTGCCTATCAGGTATTAATTAAAAATTAATTATTAAAGTTTATTTTATTATTCATGCTGATCAATTGACCAACTGTAAATGACCAGTACCCATGCAATGCATATAAATTAATCAATTAAGTTCAAAATATCTCTTTCTTATTAATGAATATATAATTATTAACAGTTTTAACATTTAATTAAATTGAAATTTGACAACACCGGCATTTATTTCATAGTTTAATATGCAAAAACTTTTGAAAACTGCACAATTTTCTTAAATTATGTTATTTAAATTTGGAAAATAAATTAATTACAGTTGTAAGAATGAAATAAAACCGTGACAAATAAAGAATTTAATAAATTTTGCTAATAAAACATTGATGAAAAGTTATTTATTAAAGTTTTTTTTTAAATATTTTATGCGATTTTGTTTAAATGATTTTGTTATATGCATTGCACTAGGGCGGGTCATATATTTATGTGGTCATTTTATAGTTAAAATAATAAAATACGCTTTTGTAATTAAGTTTTATTCAAAAATTCATCAGCAAAATTATTAAAACTTTCAATTAATAATCGTTTTAATTTAATTTAAGGATTAAAATTAAATTTTATTTCAAATTCAATTTTGAATTTTTTAAAAATTTTAAAATTTGTAATAGTTTTCGCACATTTAACAAGAAAAATGGTTTCTAAATTACCAATTTTAATTTAATTTAGTGCCAAAACCACAATAAATAGCAATATTTTGAACTCAATTGATTATGTTGTATGCATTGCACCAGGGCGGGTCATATATTTATGTGGTCATTTTATAGGTTAAAAACTAAAATCCGCTTTTGTAATTAAGTTTTATTCAAAAATTCATCAGCAAAATTATTAAAACTTTCAATTAATAATGGTTTTAATTTAATTTAAGAATTAAAATTAAATTTTATTTCAAATTCAATTTTGAATTTTTTAAAAATTTTAAAATTTGTAATAGTTTTCGCACATTTAACAAGAAAAATGGTTCTAAATTATCAATTTTAATTTTAATTAAGTGCCAAAACTACTATAATTAGCAATATTCCGAACTTAATAGAATATGTTATACTTATTTACTTCTTACAGTTACAATTATATTTTGTTTTAAATTTAAAATTCAATTTCTATAAAAATTCATTAATTTATTAGAATTATAAAATAAATTCTAGTAATATCAAAAACTAATTTTAATTAAATTTAAGATATTAAAAAATCTCAAATCATTAAAAAAATAGATATTTTGTAGTTAATTGATTGAATTTTATGCGTTGCATAGGTACTGGTCATACACGTCGTGGTCATTTGACCAGCAATAATAATAAAATAAACTTTAGAAATTAAGTTTCAATCAATATTTTATTGGCAAAATTAATTAAATTTTTAATTGTTCACACTTCCTATTCATTCTTACAATTAAAATAATATTTGCATATTAAATTAGGTAAGAAGTCTTGCTATGAACAAAATTTAATTTTAAAGGATGTTAAAACTATTAAAAAATATCATTTGATAAAAAAAAATTGATTATTATATACGCATAGTGCGGGAACTGGTCACATGCATTGTGGTCATTTGACATCTTAAATAATAAAATAATGCTTAGGCTTAGGCTTAGGGTATACTTAGGCTTAGGCTTAGGATATACTTAGCCTTAGGCTTAGGATATACTTAGGCTTAGGTTTAAGCTTTATTTCAAATCTGAAAATTGATTTTGGTGAAAATTTTATAATTTGCAAGAGTTTTTGTATATTAAGAGGGGAAAGAATTTCTAGTTTTATCAATTTTGATTTTAATTAAATTTTCATTGATTTTAATTTAAATTTAATATTCGAGAAGTGATATTAATAAAATTTTAATTTATCGTAGATTTAATTCATTTCTGCAGCTAAAATTAGTTTTCGCTTGAAATTTTAGGATCGAATTTTATGAAAATTTTATGATTTGCAATGAATCAAAACCTTTTTTGTATATTAGACTACGAACTAATTTCTAGTAATATCAAATTTTACTTTAATTAAATGTTAAACTGTTAAAATATATTAAAAGTCTATTCGAGCAATTTTATTACATACATGGTACCGGTCATATATTGGTCAATTGATCAGCATGAATAATAAAATAAACTTTAAAATTAAGTTTCAATAAATATTAACTAGCGGAATTGATTAAATCTTTAATTTATCACGGTTTTAATTCATTCTTACAATTCAAATTAATTTCTATTTCAAACCAGTACTTATGTAACGCTTATAAATTAATAAATTAAGTTCAAGTCATATAATTTTTTTTAATGATTCGATTCTTTTCAATATTTTGACATTTAATTAAAATGATTTTTTGATATTGCTAGAATTTATTTCATAGTTTAATGTACAAAACCCTAACAAATTATTGAATTTTCATAAAATTTGATATTTAAATTTGAAATAGAAATTAATTTGAATTCTAAGAATGAATTAAAACCGTGATAAATTAATGATTTAATCAATTCCGCTAGTCAAATATTTATTGAAACTTAATTTTTAAAGTTTATTTTATTATTCATGCTGATCATTTGACCAATTATAAATGACCGGTACCCATTTAATGCATAAAAATTAATCAATTAAGCTCGAAATATCTGACTTTTTTTAATGAATATATATTTTTTAACAGTTTTAACATTTAATTAAAATCAAAATTGATATTACTAGAAATTATTTCGTAGTCTAATATACAAAAAAGGTTTTGATTCATTGCAAATCATAAAATTTTCATAAATTTCGATCTTAAAATTTCAAACAAAAACTAATTTAGCTGCAGAAATGAATTAAATCTACGATAAATTAAAAATTTTATTGATATCACTTCTCGAATATTAAATTTAAATTAAAATCAATGAAAATTTAATTAAATTTTATAATTTGCAAGAGTTTTTGTATATTAAAGGGGGAAATAATTTCTAGTTTTATCAATTTTGATTTTAATTAAATTTTCATTGACCATTTTTCTTGTTAAATGTGCGAAAACTATTACAAATTTTAAAATTTTTAAAAAATTCAAAATTGAATTTGAAATAAAATTTAATTTTAATTCTTAAATTAAATTAAAACCATTATTAATTGAAAGTTTTAATAATTTTGCTGATGAATTTTTGAATAAAACTTAATTACAAAAGCGGATTTTAGTTTTTAACCTATAAAATGACCACATAAATATATGACCCGCCCTGGTGCAATGCATACAACATAATCAATTGAGTTCAAAATATTGCTATTTATTGTGGTTTTGGCACTAAATTAAAATTAAAATTGGTAATTTAGAAACCATTTTTCTTGTTAAATGTGCGAAAACTATTACAAATTTTAAAATTTTTAAAAAATTCAAAATTGAATTTGAAATAAAATTTAATTTTAATCCTTAAATTAAATTAAAACGATTATTAATTGAAAGTTTTAATAATTTTGCTGATGAATTTTTGAATAAAACTTAATTACAAAAGCGTATTTTATTATTTTAACTATAAAATGACCACATAAATATATGACCCGCCCTAGTGCAATGCATATAACAAAATCATTTAAACAAAATCGCATAAAATATTTAAAAAAAACTTTAATAAATAACTTTTCATCAATGTTTTATTAGCAAAATTTATTAAATTCTTTATTTGTCACGGTTTTATTTCATTCTTACAACTGTAATTAATTTATTTTCCAAATTTAAATAACATAATTTAAGAAAATTGTGCAGTTTTCAAAAGTTTTTGCATATTAAACTATGAAATAAATGCCGGTGTTGTCAAATTTCAATTTAATTAAATGTTAAAACTGTTAATAATTATATATTCATTAATAAGAAAGAGATATTTTGAACTTAATTGATTAATTTATATGCATTGCATGGGTACTGGTCATTTACAGTTGGTCAATTGATCAGCATGAATAATAAAATAAACTTTAATAATTAATTTTTAATTAATACCTGATAGGCAAAATTAATTAAAATTTTAATTTGTAACGGTTTTAATCCCTTGTTACAATTATAATTAATTTTTATTTCAAATTTAAAATTTAAATTTTATGAAAATTCATTAATTTACTAGAATTTTGCATATTAATCTACAAAATAAATTCCAACGATATCAAAAACTACTTATAATTAAATGTTAAACTATTTTAAAATTTCAATTCATTAAAAGAAAAATGGATACTTTGAACTTAATTGATTAGTTTGTGTGCATTGCATAGGTATTGGTCACGTACATTGCGGTCATTTGACCAGCATAAGTAATGAAATAAACATTAATAATTGAGTTTTTTTTAAATATTTGACAAGTGAAATTAATAAAATTTTTAAATTGTCCTACATTTAATTCATTTCTGCAACTAAAATTAATTTTTATTTCAAATTTAAATATCAGATTTTCTGAAAATTGTAAAATTTTTAAAGTTTTTTCATATTAAACTATAAAAAAATCCCGATATTGTCAAATTTCATTTTAATGAAATTTTAAAATATTAAAAAACGTCAAATCATTAAAAAAAGTAAATATTTTGAACTTGATTAATTCTTATGCATTGCATAGGTACTGGTCGCATACATTGTGGTCATTTGACCAGCATAAATAAACTTTAATAAATTAGTTTTAATCAATATTTGATTAGCAAAACTGAATAAAACTGAATTTAGAAGCAAAATTAATTAAATTTCTAATTTGCCAATGTTCTAATTCATTCCTACAATTACAAATAATTTTTGTTTCAAATTTAAAATTTAAATTTTATGAAAATTCATTAATTTATTAGATTTTATTTTAATTTTTTTTTATTTTTTTTTAAATTTATTTTAATTAAATTTAAATATATATATAATATATAAAAAATGTCAAATCATTTAAAAAATTAAATATTTTGAACTTGATTAACTAATTTTTATGCATTGGATGGGTACTGGTCATTGTGATCATTTGACCAGCATAAGTAATGAAATAAACATTAATAATTAAGTTCTGAGTAATATTTCAACTGCAAAATTAATTAGATTTTTAATTAGTCACGTTTTCAATTCATCCTAACAATTAAAAATAATTTTTATTTCAAATATAAATATTAAATTTTAGGAAAATCGTATAATTTTTAAAAGTGTTTGTATATTAAACTGTGAAATAAATCCCGGGTTGGTCAAAATTTATTTTAATTAGATGTTGAAATATTAAAAAATATCAGATCATTAAAAAAAAAAAGATATTTTGAGCTTAATTGATTAATTTTTATGCATTGCATGGGTACTGGTCATATATATTGTGGCCATTTGGTCAGCACAAATGATTAAATAAACTTTAATAATTAAGTTCCGAATGATATTTCAGTAGCAAAATTAAATAAATTTACTGTTCTAATTCATTCTTACAATTATAATTAATTTTTATTTCAAATTTAAAATTCAAATTTTGAACTGCTTGCAACAGCAATTTGCGACAACTGCTTGCTCCTTACAGGTATTGCGATTCGTAATGTTCACAGCTGAGGATAGAAATGATGAGCAGAGGGAAGAAATCGTAAGTTCTCTTAGGCAGTGAGCTTTCTTCTGTGGTAGTAAATTCTATTTCTATTGTCAGTTGGCTACCATCCATTTCCCGAAAGAGACAAAGAAAAAGAAAAACTTTTTAAAAGAAAAAGGCCTTTGTAGATCAATTTTGATAAAATTCTTTATCTTCAAAGCAAATCATTACAATTCTCTCCTTGACTCCTACAAATCGTTTACATGAGATTTACAACATAACTGAAAACATCAGACATGGAAAAAGAAACAAAAGCAGCCTTTTCAAAGCTAATTATTCAGACAATCAACAGATGTCTTGTCGAGCCAAAACAACAAAAAGTGAGGAGAAGCCTAAAATAAGCTCCAACAAAGTTGGATTCAGTATTTTTCATTGATTTAGCACATCATATCCTATCTTTCGACAGATCCATGTCTTAAAAATTTTGAAGTGAACTTTGTCTAAATTACAGGAAGCAAAGAGCAAACATATCCAACAGCGTAAAGCGTTAGGTCGCAAAAGTAATATATGTGATGAAACGATCCGGAAAATTTGTACAAAGCTTGAAATATCCAACGAATAAAAGAATTTAAAATCTACGATGCTCTGAATGATGGATGTATTTGTCGAAATTTTTTCATTGAACAGGTATCGGGAGATTGGCACTTACGAGATTAATTTTTGAATAGAAATAAAAAAATAAATTGAAAATCTCATTCTGATTACAAATCCTTCAGAACGCTTCATTCTTTTCACTGCTATCAATGTGATTAACATGTTTTTTTCTTTCAATAAGTATTTTTTTCAAATAAGAGCAATCAAATAAGTATTACCTGCTCAGAACTTTATCTAATTAATTCCTTCAATTAATTTCCATAACGCGACAGAAAGATAAAGCTATGGGAAATCCAAGCTGTGAAATACTTATTTCTATGGGAATTATTTTCTTGCCACATCATCTTCTTGACCTGCTAGCTTGGCAACTGACCAGTCATCACGCAATCATCGAGCCAATCATCCCACAATTCAGAATGCCTAATAATGCGTACTATATGATGCTAAATTTAAACTAAAATTCGTAAATATGCAAATTTCAGCATCAGTTCGTCTTGGCATAGGCGACTTCATTTTCTATAGTTTGCTGGTAGGTAAAACCGCGACACGTAGTATAATGTACGTTGCTGACTCAATGGCTGGCTGGCTGGCTGGCATACTCACCCTGGCAGTATTGTCTAGCTACGATGAACCCACTCCAGCACTGTCTGTTCCGATCGATTACCATCGCTGTACTGCTACATCCCGGCATTTATCTGTTCGTCGAACCATTCTATAATCGAATTGTGGTGATCACAAAATTATTTACCTCTAGACAAAACAGAACTATCTCCACCATATGACTTCTCCAGTTGCAGTGAAGTTCATCACTTCATAAATTTGATACATGCCAAAGATCATAAGGGATCATCTTAGTGACAGCATATTTTGCATTAAAAAACAATACAATGGAATCAACGCTACATTATGAAAGAAATAACGAATAAATAAAAGAAAGTGAGAATGCAATCAACAATGCAAATTTAAGAATAAACTTTAAAATACGAAGATGAAACAAAGGAGTCAAAAAGTATGCAATATAAACTAATTAAAAATACAATACATTCTAGGTATAAATAAATAAAACGACGAATACTATTATTATTATTACAACAAATTTAACACTTTAAAAGTCAAAGAGTGAAGCAGTTGAATTAAATCCTTGCTGAACACCACCGGTGCTGAATTCATCAATGTTGAAGTGATACAGCCAAGCATTACGCCGAAACAATTAAGTTGCAATTCAAAGCAGCATAACAGCCAAAAAAATTCCACTAATCCTAGAAATTCAATCTGTATTAATATTAGATTCAAGATTGAATGTTTCGTAAAATGTGAGCCGAGAAAAGTTAAGCAGTAAATCATTAAATTTCATCTTATAAATGTTTCGTATAAGATCAATTGATTCAGACAATGAAACTTAACTATTACATGCTTCTCTCAAAACTTTACTTCGCCGAAATAACTATTTATTACAAATACCGATTGCCCTTCAACTTGAAATTACTATTTTACATGTATTTTGAAAAAAGCTTTCAGAAAAAAATTATTCTTCAAAGTGCTAAGGAAAACGAAGATCAAATAATCTAATCTATTGTGAGTCTCAAACTGCGGATGGTAATCTATGGCAAAACAGCCAAGAGGGACAAGAATTTTAAAACAATATTTTAAAATTAAGAATGATGTAGAGTTGTTTTCAAAGCTAGAAAGTGATTTTAACGATGCTATCAATTTAATGAAATCCACTATTGATGAAAACGGTGAAGAGTTTTTCTCCGAAATTGAAAATGAATTACTAAAATCAGAGAAATTAGTCAAGCGTAAAGAAACAAATTTCTTATTTACTGATGGAGCAGATAATAATTAATGATTGCTTTTAGAAATCCACTCAGGAGTTGGTGGAACAGAGAGCGGTGATTAGACTGAAATGTTGATGTGCATTTGATAGATATTAATATCTATTCGATATTAACCAGGGTATCTTTTGCCCTTTTCATTTAATTAAAAATTTAACTAATTTTATCATGATGCTTGTCTCCCAATCATTCAAGTAGCGTAACAATTCACCAATGACAGATTTCAATCTTTCCTCTCAAAAAGAAAAAAAAATGAGTTGGCTTTTTGTCGTAATCTACGATAATTAAAACATTATTTAAAAAGGGATGACAATGAAATATGAACATATAGTGGAAAGAAATATTAAGTGCAATCGATAAAGAAACAATTAAGTAAAGATAACGCAATTGCAATAATAAAAGAGAAGTTAAAAAAATGGATTTAAGTACATATGGAAGGAAACTAATTTTGATATAAATCACTCATTTGCAGTGAAAAAATGGACTATTGCATTTGCTGTTCACAATAATCTAAAAAGTGTGGTGAACGCTTTATTTGGGTGGAAGGAATTGATATTAATGCAGTGGACAAAGATACATTTGGCTGTTGAGAAGTCATATTGCTATAGTGAAAAATCTGTTAGAAGTAAAAGCATATGTCAATGTAGGAGATGATGATGATAAATGCACTCCCTCACATGTATCACGGGCGCACAGACAACAGAAACTCTAATAGAAGCAGGCGTAAATGTTAATGCAGACAATAAAGATAAATGCACTCCTCCACATATAGCTACTCAGTTCCTGTCGTGAAGAGATTAGTAAAAGTCCTAATAGAAGCAGGAGGAGAAGATGTTCGTGCAGCAGATAAATATGGAATAACCCCTTTACATTTTCCTGACGATGCAGAGACAGTAAAAACTTTAATAGGAGCGGGAGCAAATGCTAATGCAGTAGATAAAGACAAGCGCACTCCTTGTTTACATTGTATCAAGCAAGCAAGGGTGCACAGATACTCGATATAGCTGCAAAGGAGTAATTAAGAGTTTAATAGGGAAAAGAGTAAATGTTTTGTTAGAGAATAATGATGGTAAAATCCCGAGCGATTTTAACAAAAGTCACTACATAATTAAGAGGTGAAATCTTTGGTCTGGAGAATGAAGTGATTTGACCAACAGAGTAAAATGTCTTTTGTTGTTTTGGTTTAACAATATTATTTGGTGATACTGCACAGCAACAACACTTTTTGTAACTGAAACAGTTACAAGTCGCATTCGGGCTATCCTAAAATAGCAACAGTAGTTGTAGTTGCAGTAATAGCATGGGTGGTGTCTTGTGTTGCGACTAAAATATTAGAACTTAGTACTAAAATAGAAATGAAAGCAATACAATAAATGAAAATATGTAGAAAGCACCTTCTTAACTTAAGCATACAGTTATAAAGCTTCACTACTACTAAAATCTTATAGAGTTATATATACTTTATCTTCGCTGTGTGTCACTGTGTTATATATTTTGTACTTAATTGATTAATTTATATGCATTGCATGAGTACTGGTCATTTACAGTTGGTCAATTGATCAGCATGAGTAATAAAATAAACTTTAATAATTAAGTTTTAATTAATATCTGATAGGCAAAATTAATTAAATTTTTATAATACCAAAAATTTATAAACTATAAAAAAACAATAATTTATTAGAATTTTGCATGTTAAACTATAAAATAAATTCTAATAATACCAAAAATTTATTTTAATTAAATGTTAAAATATTAAAATATATCAATTCATAAAAAAAAAAAAACTAGATATTTTGAACTTAATTGATTAATTTTTATTCATTTCATGGATACTGGTCACATACATTGTGGTCATTTGACCAGCAAAAATAATAAAACCAAGTTTAGAAATTGAATTCTGAATGATATTTTAGAAGCAAAATTAATTAAATTTTAATTTGCCACTGTTCTAATTTATTCTTACAATTGAAATTAATTTTTATCTCAAATTTAAATATCAAATTTTATGAAAATTCAATAATTTGTCAGGGTTTTGTATATTAAACTATAAAATAAATTTCAGTAATGTCAAAAATTTATTTTAATTAAAAATTAAAATAATGAAAAATATTAATTCATTAAAAAATAGGCATTTTGAACTTAATTGATTAATTTATAAGAGTTGCATAGGTACTGGTCATTTACGGTTGGTCATTTGACCATTTAGATAATAAACTAAACTTTAATGTTTAAGTTGTAAAAAATATTTGAGTACCAATGTTAATAAAATTTCTAATTTCTTAATGAGTAAAATTTCTTATGAATTTCAGTGGGTGCACGGGTAATTATAGTAGTAGGCAATGTGTAATAGGATTAAGCTATTGTAGGGTTAGGGTTCAATTTTATAGCTCTGTCACTTTTAGTAATAGATAGAATTGTGGGTTCCAGCTTTGCTAGCGCTTGTAGCTATAGGATTGCTGCTATCGCAATGATATTAACGAAAAAAAGGAAGGAAAGACTTAAGTAATAGCAGCAGCAGTAGCAGCAGCAACAGTACTGATGATCTCTATGTCATCGGCAAGTGTTGCTATGAGTTTGTCCTGCTGCAACCGCAAATGCTGCTATTCTTCTTGGTGTATTTGCAACTTGGTGGGAAATAGCAGCGGTAGATTATTACTCAAAAGCAATGCTTTAAAAGAATCAAAAGTAGAGAGAGATATGAAGAATTATTTGCCTTCTTAAAGAGTTCAAAAGCCTATATAAAAGGCACGCATATGACATTTGCAGATATTTTCAATCCGCAGGAAATTGCAGATCTAATCAGTTACTTGAGTGTCAAGTAAACGATAGTCAGGTTGCTATACCAAAATAACATGGATTACAGCATTACTTTGCTTGATGAAAACAGTAAGTACATAGCACATTGCGAGCTACAAAGGAAAAAAAGCTTCCATATTCTATTTCGGTGGATTTTCATTAAATATGAACGGAATTAGAATAGCTGCTATTTAAAAATTTTGTCAAGAAACTCATGTAGCATTTGTGTTATTTGATTACTTTGGTCATGGTTATTGGTTAGTCAGGTGCTGATTATACTGATTACACGATGAGTGATTGGCAAAAAATTGTGTTAGAGTAACTCGTAACGGCAAGCAAATAATTATAGGTTCAAGCATGAGACGGTGCCTGATGCTGCTCATTGCTCTCCAACTTTCAGAAAGAATTGCAGCACTAATTGGTGTATCGTCTGCTCCTGACTTTACTGAAGATTTAATATTCTATCAGCTATCCGAAAGCAAAAAGAAGAATTAGATTCTAAAGGAGTAATAGATTTTACTTCTGAGCATTAAATATACAAAATAACTAAAAGCTTGGTATAGAAGATGAAGATGGCAAAAAGCTTCTTTTAAATAAAGAGACAATGGATATATAAACTGCCCTGTGCGTTTATTGCACAGTATTATTGATGATGATAATACTATATTCCTTACCAACTTCGTTAAATTTAGTCAAGGAGTTGAGGTGCATCTGATGAAGACAGTAAGTAGGTAGAGAGCATAACATCTCTGACAATCGTTCATTGGAATTTTTACTTCAGATGATTTAGAGAGTTTTTGCTCTGTTTAGGACTCATCATTTTGCAAGGGAGATTTTCATTTGGGAGAGCGACCAGAACCGAACTAGACGCACTCAATGCCACAAGCTAATGCCCTACCAGCTGTAATTGCGCACTAATTTAGTACTCATATCATAAGGCAGGAACGATCTTCTTGAAAGAGAGTGAGCAGAGCCGAACTAGCCGAACTTAGTACCCACAAGCTGATGCTCTACCGACTGAGCCACACCGACCAAAGCGCTCTGTTTCTCATACATAAGTACAAAAAGAAAGCAGCAAAAAAAGTCAACAGACTGTTAAGCAATTGACTATTGACTCCTTTACTTTACTTCAGACTGTGTTGTTCCCCTGATAAAACAGTTGCAGAAGCAATTTCATTATTGAAAAATCTTTTGGTATTCCTGTAATTGATCAATGCAAGTTAGTCAGAGTTTTAACTAACAGAGATATAAGGTTTATTGATGGTTAAAAAAATCAGAAAAAAGTATAAAAGTCCCCGAAGTAATGACGAAAGAGAAGTTAGTTACAATACGGGAGCGCTTCAGCAATGAAACTATTGCATGAGAATAGAATAGAAAAGCTTTTGGTCATAGATGAAAACTCCTACTCTATAGATTTGATCACAGTTAAAGATATTAAGAAATGCAATAGATACCCTAATTCATGTAATGATACTTAAGAGCGGCTCAGAGTTGCCGCTGCAGTTGGTACTGGTAAAAAGGATGGTATGGAAAGATGTGAAACTATGGTCAGAGAAGAGATTGATGTAATTAATGTTGATGCAGGTGTTGATGCAATGAAGATTAGAACAGAACCTAGATCAACTTGCACAACCAAAGTAGTAGATGTAGGTGTGCTACAATTTTCTGCAATTCAAAACGTTGCAAAAACATGTAAAGCAAGAAAAGTAAGATTGACTATCAAATTTTAATTTAATTAAGTGTGAAAACTATTAAAAAAAAATAGCAATTCATATTAAAAAAACAGAAAATTAGAAACTAATTTAATATTTTATATGCATAGTGCGGGAACTGGTCACATACACTGTCATCACAGAAAAGTGAATTGGTAGATTACTTATCTTATCCAATAGATTCCAACATTTATCTTTATTGGCTCGTTGCTGTTCCTTTTAAAAGAAACGCAAACAGTTAACTCAAAAAGAAGGTAACAGAACTATAAGCTTTGGCAAATCAAAAGCTACGCTCATGACTAGTGGAGAAAAGTGACATTTGATAATGTTGCTGGGATTGATGAAGCAGAAGAAGAGTTAGTAGAAATCGTTCACTTTCTAGAACAGAGATAAGAATTTCAAGTGTTAGGCGGGGAAATACCGAAAGAATACCTTTTGACTGACTCTCCTGGGAAGAAGCCTGGTAGAAGTCTGCTTGCTTGTGCAGTTGCAGGTGAAGCTAATGTACCTTTTTTAGTATTTCTGGATCTGAAATGTTCGTTAGCGTTGGTGTAAGTGCGTGTTCTGATGGATTTGATCAGAGGTAAGAAAAATAGGTGTGAAATAGATGCGATGAGTAGATATCGTGATATGGTCTTGGGGATGGGTAGGTATCGTGGTATAGTCTTAGGGATGGGTAGGTATCGTGGTATAGTCTTGGGGATGGTAATGACGAGGAGAGTAAACATTGAATCAGTTATTATTGAAATGGATGGCTTTGACTCTAATGAAGGTGTGATAATAGTTGCTGCGACTGCACTGCTTAGACCTGGTCGTTTTGACCCACACATTACTATTTGTTTGCCCGATATAAAGAGGATATTTAATACATATATAAAGAAGATATCAATAGCACCAGTGAAGACAGTTGAGAGAGGGACACCTGGTTTTGGGGAAGGGGGGGAGGCGGAGGTGACCTAGTAAATGAGAGGGAGGGGTGACCTAGTAAATTTAGTGAATGAAAGAAAAGAAATAAGAAGACTGTTACTATGGGTAGTTTTGAATATGCACGTAATGATGGGCTGGAAAGACGGTCTCTAGTGACGACTCTGAGAGGAGGACTCTGCGTACCGTGAAGGAGGTCATGCAATAGTTGCTATCAGATGAGGAAGAGGAAGAGGAGCTCGAGTTCTAGACTTAGTTATGAGGTTGCCAGGAACAGATGGGTAGAGTATGCCATAGAAGAGAAAAGAGATGTAACTGTTGCCATCATGGGTGGAAGGGTAGCAGAAGAGATAAGCGATGCATCTTCGAATATAAAACAAACGTCTGACTTATCACGTGCTATGGTACAGTATGACATTTGGTAACCACAAAGTTGAATTAGAAGAAATATATTCTTGTAATAAAAGTGAGCAATATTGATACTGGAACCGAAGGAATGACTCACTGCATATGCATGAAAAAACTTGAAGAAGCAGCAGGTGGTTAAGAGTAACTCTTTATTATGTTCTGTGGACTACAATCTAGTTGAAAGTAAATCTGTAATATAATCATTGCAAAAGTGATGGTTTTCCTTTTTTCCCTCATGTTGGAACTAGAATTGGTGCAACAAAGATGGAAATATTTAGAACATCAGTAGAGCTTGGAGATCAATGAAAAGTGGGCATAAACAAACATACTATCAGCTATAGATGTTTAGTGCGATTGTTGACAGTTTAAAATTTGAAACAGCATTATTTGAAAAAGGTAAAAAAGAAAAGGCAAATTAGGGGAGGTTTAAGTGTGGAGAATGACTTAAGTGTAAACAGATATGGTTATTTTCTACAAACGCTGTTGAAGCTGGCCTTACTCTCAGCAAAACCGGCCTTATTGCAGTGACTTTGTTGACAATTTCAACATGAACTTGATTGTTTGTTATTTTTAGCTTCAATTTCATTTATAATACTATACCTATTAGGCTCCTTTATAACTATTTCTTGAAATCCTTTTCGAACCTTAGACTAATGTTCATCTCTTCATATTTGTTTTTATGCTTTGCTCTGCTCAGCCCAATTTGAATATCAATATCTAGGATAAATGTGCTATCTGGGTATTTAATTTTTACTAACTCGTGTAGGTCTCGCATTAGCTCTAGGTCAACACCAAGTCCGTACCCTTGGTATACAGTAATTGAATCGATAAACGGGTCACAAATACTCACTATCTTTCCTTTTTTTAGAGCTGGAAGTATTACTTTTTCAACATGCTCATATCTCATTGAAATGAGTAGCAAGAGTTCGGAGACGGGATCGATGCTGTCCTCTTACCTTTTGTGCAAAGTCAGTGCCGCTTGGTTCTCGAGTTAATATCATATTATTTTCATCGTGAATTTGCTTAAAATAATTTGCAAGCAACTTAGACTGTATTGTTCTACCAGAGCCGTCTATTGCTTCAAAAGTTATGAACATAGGTTTTAATTGTAATACCAAAAAAGGAGACGCAAATATTATACATAAGAACTGTTTGACATTTAAGTAAAATCACAAATTGTAAGTTGTAATATTCCCTAAGCTACGGTTACTCTGAATAGTCCTAAGGTAGATTCTGACTTCACTGCAAAGAATTTCACTCTTCTGGGGTGGATAACAAATACTATACATTAAGTGATTGTTGTGGAAAAAATGGTTTTATTGTAAGCTTTATATGCAACCACTGTCCTTACGTACAATCAGTTATTAGTAACTCGGTAAGTGATATTGATTTGTTAAAAAAGGATTATCAGGTGAATACAATAATGCCAAATGATGTAAATGAATACCCAGAAGATTCCTTTGAAAATATGATTAATTTTGCCAAGGAAAATAAGTTTATATTTCCATATCTGATTGACAGTAAACAGGAAGTAGCTAAAGAGTATGGTGCTGTTTATACTCCTGACTTTTTTGGCTTTAATGCTAATTTAAATCTCTGTTTTAACGATGCAAAAAAAGGAAAAATCCAGAACTATGAGATAGGGAGTAGTAATTTATTTCAAGCTATAAAATCTACTGCAGAAACTGGTAAATCTCCCATTAACCAGAAATCAAGTACTAGTTGATCAATTAAATGGTCTGATTCTACATTCTACAGGTTAGATATCATGCACAGCACTTCTCAGCATTTCTTTATATTATAGTAAAATGAATATCAGTCTAATACAGCCAATTCAGCCAGGGCAATGAATAACTCTGCAGAGTGCTTTTGTTGTTCATTGTAGGTGTTGAGGTGAGGTTTGAACGCCTTATTGCCATGCATTGGGTTGGTTCTGTTCAAGTCATAGTCACTATGATAGCAGTGTGCTGCATTGCTCTTACTTGAGTGAACACAAACATGGCAGTAGTTATTGGTGACGGACTTGCATTGTCCTCAACAGCAATAGCACACTACAGGTTTTGCAGGAAAAAGGTTCTCAAGCAAGTCAAGCTGGTAGGTTATCAATAGCAGTGCTATTAATACAGTGGTGCCGTTAATAGTATTGGTGCCTCTACTTACTGGTAACTCTGAAATAGCCTGATAAGTTCATTTTACAAGTAGCTATTGCATTAATAATGATATTTATAACTGATAGGTTGTCACTTAATCCTTTATTTTCGATTGTTACTAAATTGGACAGTAACTGCGTTTTTAATAATATTAGGGGCATTGTTTATCGATGGCATTAGGGACATCTGTTGCTGGATTACTAGTTGCGGAGACAGAACATAGACACACCCAGTAGAGCATGCAGGCAGTATTTGCTGCTACTCTGCTTATTTCCGATGACTGTTGACATGCATCTCTGTCAACGTAGATCTTTTGCTCAGTAAGTTGCCACTGATTACTTTGTTGTCGATTATCTTGATAGTTTTAAAAACATTTATCATATATATGTTGTGTAGATTCTCTGGGTTTAAGCATGCTTCTGCTATACAAGCTGGGTTGCTGCTTGCACAAGGCGGGCAGTTTGCATTTATTCTATTTAGTTTAGCAGATGAATTGTCGGCTGAAGTCAGGTGGAATCTACAATTTTGTATACCTGGCAAAATACGGCAGTGTCCACAAATATTTTGTTCGCAAATGATATAATTTATTTGTTCTCTAAATTATAAAGCTAGAAATTGATCTCATCGTTTCAAAAAGGAATCAATTAGAGCAGCAAGCAGAGTTAGCAAATTAAACTCTAAATGTTGCAAAATCTATTAGTTCAAGGTGACAAAAATCTTCACCAAAATTTCTCTGAACATCATGAAATCTCGCAATTAAATGAGGTAATCAAATTAAAATTATTGAAATATTGGTTTAAAAATTTTTTATCACAAATCCAGCAATGAATTAAAAAAGTTTTGTGAGTCGCTATTACAGAATTGAATTTTAATATCAATTTTAGCTTTAATACCTTGCAAAATAATTTGATGACATCATATTCAATTAATTTCAATAGTTTTATTAAAAATGCAAAATTTAAAATGTTGGAAATACTGAAATTTTAAAGAATTATAACATTAATTTGAACTTGTTTGGGAACTTCCCTGGTGCCATATCTTTGGTCGATATTTTGGTGGCAAGAATCTTCTCATAATAATATCATAAATTATTTGAAACATCAGTTTAAAATGATAAATTAATATTGAGATGCGAAATTGAAATTTTTTAAAAACAAATCGTAAATCAATAAAATTCTGTGAATCGCTAATACAGAATTGAATTTTTATATCAATTTTAGCTTTAGTACCTTGCAAACTCTTAATGTGAAAAAGAATTTCATATTTATGTAGAATAATGCATAAATATTAAAAAAAGTAAGGAAATGATCGGTAAATTTTTGAATCAAATAATCCAATAAAATATTAGTAGCAATATTGCCAATAGAGCAATACTTATATAAGCAGTAAACAGGCTAATATAATTCAGTTGTTAGTTAATTGATGTCACCAAAATTTAAAACCTAAAATTTTTACAATATGCAAATAATTCATTCAATATTTTATTTACCACTCAACATACAATATTTTATTAAACAAAGTAGACAGGATTATTGAATACTGCACAGATTAAATATTTCAATGACATTTAGTTCCAGCTATTCACCGGTTTCCTTTATGCAAATGTTACTCCATTTTATCAACCAAACTTTTTTTTTTGAAATTTGTCTCATCCTTTCAAATATCAAATACCGCTTCAGCTTATGTTGAAATTCTCTTTTATAATAGTAGGAACAGTTATGGATGTATGTCAAAAAGCAATAATTATCAAATTTAACAACAATAACAAATTTAAAGTGATGCGTCTATCCGATGAAGTTCTATCAGTGATATTATTAGTGGTATGTATAACAAACCATTTTATTAAATGCATCAGAATCCCATTTCTTACGATGTCACTCAGTGTACACGTATTACTGAAATGGTAGAACACGCTATTGCAGCGCTTCCTTCGGGTTTCAAAAGAATATTTATAAACTTTACAATGCGGATTTAAAACTATTTCACCTTTGGTTTTAACTTTTCACAATGCAGATTAAAAACTATTTGAACCTTTGGTCATTAATTCCAAGCAATCTGAAATAAAAAGCTTCCATTTGAGCATTTCTTTCATCTCACAAAATTGTGGTTTCACCATGTTCTTCAATATATTTATGACACCCATCACTTCGTTCAATCTTCTACTATGCATCGCTTCTGATAATGAAACTTTCCATCTACCTAATTTCGACACCGCTAATGAAGTTATTACAAATAATACTTATTCTGGCATCTCAGATACCTTTGGATTTCTCGATTACCTCAATTTCGAGCCAATATTTAGCTCAGAATTTCCATCCGATCCTTCACAGTTCATTGATTTCGTTCAGTTGAGTGAAACTGAGGATATAAGCAGTGAAGAATCAAAATCTGAAACTAATTAGATCACAAATTCTCCTCATCCTGGCTTTCTATGGCCACAATAATTTTGAGTTATCACTTAGCTCAGATATGGACTCATACAGGAATCTGTGGCGAGATGCTAACGAAGAATTAAAAACGAGTGATGATAACCTGCGATATCCTTCCATTAGAGGTGAGAGTTTTATTTTAGATACATTTAAAGATAAATACAACTTCTTGTAATTTGAGTTATTTAGAAGCTCAGAATGAAAATTCTTCCTCACTTAATGTCAACACCCATGACATTATCACATATATGCACTTATCTGGTTCACAACAAAATGCGGTTCCGATCTATTTTCACCAACTTACTCTTTCCTCAGACGACACATCCGGTCAACATGGAAATACTAAAGAGAGCAACATCGATAATAAACACATCTTGGATAGCTTGAACGACTGCAGGGGGAGTACCAATGGATCAAAAACAGATAATGATGAATTACGCAACGACTTTTCGTTCCATCTCTTATAGTTCTTCAATTTCATTAAGAGCATGAAATTGAAGATAGAAGTAATAACGAATCAAAAACCAAAACTCATTTCGTCGTTCAGAATGCGACATTAAAAGTATGATTACTGCTTAAAACATGTAAATAGAGATAATTAAATAACTACTTGTTACCTAAATTATTTAAAATTCGATATGATATTGTTTTTGTGGCAATGAGATTTTTGTGATTTCTCACATTACTTAACTACAAAATGGTGTAATAGATTTATTAATTGCAAAAATACATGTTTTGACATGAATTTTTCAGATAACAGAAAGTATATTTGGTATTATCCCGGGTGTACTGTGATCACGGAAAATTACAAAGAATACGTAACACATAAGAAAGCGCACAATCAAATTTTTATTTATGAATGCAGAGCTCCCGGTTGTGGGAGGACATTCAACCATAGATCATCATTTTGTCGTCACATGCAAACGCATCAACCTAAGCATCAATGCAAAAATTGCGGCAAACTCTTCTGTAGGAAGAATTTTTTATGCACTGATATTTTTATGATTTATCACATGGATTAATAATTGCAAAGACCAATATCATAAGAGTTTTTTAGAGGAACGAAGCTACGAATGTGTCTATCGCGGATGTACTATGGTTACAAAAGATTACAAAGAATATGTAGCACATAGGAAAGCACATGGTCAACCCTTCATCTATGAATGTAGAGTGCCCGGTTGTGGACGGGGACATTCGATCGTAAACCATCATTTTACAATCACAAGCAAACGCATGAATCTCATTACCAATGCGAGTGCTGTAGCAAATTCTTCAATACCAGGAATGGGCTACAAAAACACAAGAAGCACTGCCCAACAAAATTTCGTTAGTTTGCAAATTTTATTAGCCTGAAATAAAATTGAAATGTGTTATGAAACATCTGTGACCGTTGAGTGACAATACAACGGATGTTGTAGCTATACACCAAGATAAATAAATAACTTCTTGTGATCTAAATTATTTGAAACGGGATATGGCATGGAAGTGATATTTTTATGGCTTATCAAATTACTCAATTAACCATAGTGGAATGTCAATTACAAAAACAAATGTAAATTTTTTTTTAGATAGACGAAGTTATGAATGCCTTTATCCTGGATGTGCAAAAAATTACAACGAATATATAACACATAGAAAAACACACGATCAGCCCTTCATCTCTGAATGTAGAGTGCCCGGTTGTGGGCGAACATTCCACCATGATTCATCGTTTTGCAATCACAAGCAAACGCATGAACCTCATCCTCAATGCGAGGGCTGTGGCAAATTCTTCACCAGCAGGAATGCACTGAAATCTCACAAGAAGAACTGCCAAACAAAATCTGGTTAGTTTGCAAATTTAGCAGAATTTTAAAAGCATATGTTATCCTGAAATAGCATGCGTGTAAAATGTGTTATGAAACATTTGCGCGAACGCTGGGTGACTGAAAAATCGAGAATTCACAATTACACTGTTTGTTGTACACGCGAAGATAAATAAATAGCTTTTTGTAGTCTAAATTATTTGAAATGAGATGTGGTAAGATTATTTCATAGAGTGATATTTTTATGGTTTATCAGATTACTTAATTAGTTGCCAAATGCTATAATACAACAAAAACAAATATCATAAGAGTTTTTTGGGCGAATTGAACTATGAATGTCTCTATCCCGGGTATGCTGTGATCAGGAAAAATTACATAGAATATCTAACACATAAGGAAACACATGACCAACCGTTCATTTATGAATGCAAAGTGCCCGGTTGTGGGCGAACATTCGACTATAAATCATCATTTCGAAGTCACGAGGAAACGCATGAACCTCGTTGTCAATGCGAGGGCTATTGTAAATTCTTTTATCGCATGAGTGCATTAAAATTTCACAAGAAATTGTGTTCCCGAGCTCCTCGTTAGTTTTCCAAAGTTAACAAAACTTAAGTCAGCCTAAAATAGAATGTACGTGAAGTGTGTTATGAAAGATTTGTGACCGTTGAGTGACAATACAAAATTCATTACACAAACTCATTAAGATGCTATATATATATATATATATATATATATTTTTTTTTTTCGCACTCAGTACTACTACCCACGACCTAAGAACTGATTGCTTAAAAATGTGTTGACAGTGGTGACAATGGCGCTTCAATATACATCAATAAATATTCAAAAGAGGAAAAAATATCCTTTCACTCTTAACCAAATTGCTTTATTTTTCTAATTCGTGGAATGTATGCAGAAAAGCATATTATTCTATCCACAAAGCCAAACTGCGACAAACTGCAATTATTATTATTTTTTTTTTTTTTTTGGCGTTACAAAACTAAAAATTTTCATTCTAGAAAACGGGACACAATTTGGGCATTCTTCGCAAGCATGAGAAAAGAACGTAACAATCGGACGTTTTCGAGGCATCAGATTGTAGCGACCGATTAATGATTTCATTTTACCATTGGATTTTTTTAATATTTCTTCTCTGTTTATTATTCCATGAATATCGCAGAAATGCATAAATGTACTAATTGGCAATAAAATTCCACTTCCTTCCTTCATTCTTTGTCTCCACAAACACAAATATTTTCATGGCAGTAGAGCCAAATTAGTTAAACTAAAAGTGATTATCTACTTAAACTGGTTTGAGTCCAAACTAGAAAATAAGAACAGCCTAGAAAAATAAAAACAGACCATCTCGAAAGACCACTTATTTTTTTGTCAAAAATGAAATATTTCTAATCAACAAAACGTTGAAAGCTTCAAAAAAAAAGAAAAGAAAAATGAAATGAAGCACAAAATATTTTCTTTCGTTAAAAAGACCTATCAAAGAAGAACACATAAAACATGCAATACCATTCAACAGTACAGCCGAACATTTATTGCACTTCTATATCTCTCTCTTCATTAAACTCTTATTTCAACTACATTAAAAATTATTTTGAATGAAAAATTCAGTTGGTTGCAATAAAAACTAGCAGCAAATTTGAAATTACTTGAATTTTTTTTTTTTAAAAAAAAATATTTCTATCAAGATGGGAATCTCTAAAATAGTGTTACAGCATATGAAATGTGATAGCTGTCACTATCGAGTATCATTAGCAAATACATCATGGAGCGACTGCTACACTTGGAGCTGAAATTACAGCCGAACAATGTTTGGAGAGATAGTGAAAAGTATTTTCAGTTGAGAAATTGCTGATTCCTGTCACTTTTAATATAATGTTGACGCTAATTGGACTGGTATATCATATCAAAAAGGATTCGAATTCTGTCTTCTATTATAAGCTCGATCCGTCCGTAATCATACAACCGAAAATGAAATTGTCGACGGGATGGTTAGAGCTCTCGAAACTTGCAAGTAGTCAGAAAATTGGATTGCACAGCAATGAAACTTTATTGACTTCATTTGACCTTTACTTTCTTCTATTAGATTGATGATTCGAACGAAACACCACAGCGAATGTTCTTCACTGTCATTGCATTAAGTGATAAGTTGTTTATCTTACATTTATGGGTAATGATTTAAAACAAAGAAAAATCAATTTCATAGTAAAGGCTTGCCGAATGCCGCGGAATAATTGCAATTGTAGTTGAGATCACTGAGATTCGCCGGTCGAATTCTCTAGGGGGATTGATCTTGGTGAATGTCATGCAAAAATGAATCTTGGAACTTGAGACTGCTTCTCTCTCAGTCAATATGCTTCTAGCTCACAGTAGCTCGAATCGCTTTACATAGTATGTTTAAATTCACAGATAAATGGAATCGGATGCGTGTTGATGCTAGCTATAATAAATTTTGCACTAAAAACCGAATTACAAACATAAATCAAAATAACAATCGGTAAAGATTACCCAACCAAGAGTGACTGCAACTTGTATCTGAATCTGAAGTCCGGAAGAGGCAGGCTGAATCAAATAGCATCAATTATTAATTAATTGCATCAGAACGATGTACAAAGAGGTGTCACTTTATAAAAAATACATTCGTGCAACAAACTGCGTTATTACCACAAGTGCTCATTATCACTGCCTTCAGAGAACGCTTTATAAAATATTTTTTGTCAGTGAACTTAACGCTTCAATTTACTGAAAAGCAAGAGATGTCGAAGTTTAGAAGCTAATGAGTTAAAAAGTTAAGGAATTCTCTTCAGTGAATTTCAGATGGCATTGGCCCAACTATACTATATCATTAATTATCATTTATCATATTGATCATAAGAATAACAACGTACGTGATAGTAGAATATTTTAGAGACTTGTTCAAAGCAATTCACTTTCAGATTGCCTCTCCTATAATTTGTTGCAACGATTCTGCAACTCCTGTAAGTTGCAGAATCGTTGCAACAAATTAGACCGTTGATCAAAATGACCAGAAAAGAGGAAAGACTTGAGAAAACTGAAATTCAAAGAAAAAGGATAAATTGTATCTTTTAGAAAGGATAAAACATTCTAATCTTAATTATTCCATAAAGAGATTGAATTGATTCCTAATCGAATACAAGAAAGCATTCAGATGCATTCGCAGTGCTTGCACCCATCGGTCCATTGCGACGTATCAGTGAAAAAGATCACGAATACAGCGATCAAGTAAGTAAGGCAATTACTTCTCAATTGCTTGATATAAGAAGCATTAAGAACTAAAGAAACTTATTTGTAAAGCGCTCTTTCAACAGCAATTTGAGACAACTGCTTGCTCCTTACAGGTATTGCGATTCTTAATGTTCACAGCTGAGGATAGAAATGATGAGCAGAGGGAAGAAATCGTAAATTCTCTTAGGCAGTGAGCTTTCTGCTGTGGTAGTAAATTCTATTTCTATTGTCAGTTGGCTACCATCCATTTCCCGAAAGAGACAAAGAAAAAGAAAAAACTTTTTAAAAGAAAAAAGGCCTTTGTAGATCAATTTTGATAAAATTCTTTATCTTCAAAGCAAATCATAACAATTCTCTCTTAGACTCCTACAAATCGTTTACATGAGGTTTACAACATAACTGAAAACATCAGACATGGAAAAAGAAACAAAAGCAGCCTTTTCAAAGCTAATTGTTCAGACAATCAACAGATGTCTTGTCGAGCCAAAACAACAAAAAGTGAGGAGAAGCCTAAAATAAGCTCCAACAAAGTTGGATTCAGTATTTTTCATTGATTTAGCACATCATATCCTATCTTTCGACAGATCCATGTCTTAAAAATTTTGAAGTGAACTTTGTCTAAATTACAGGAAGCAAAGAGCAAACATATTCAACAGCGTAAAGCGTTAGGTCGCAAAAGTAATATATGTGATGAAACGATCCGGAAAATTTGTACAAAGCTTGGAACATCCGACGAATAAAAGAGAAACGAAATTTAAAATCTACGATGCTCTGAATGATGGATGTAATTGTGAAATTTTTTCGTTGAACAGGTATTGGGAGATTGGCACTTACGAGATTAATTTTTGAATCGAAATAAAAAAATAAATTGAAAATTTCATTCTGATTACAAATCCTACAGAACGCTCCATTCTTTTCACCGCTATCAATGTGATTAACATGTTTTTTTCTTTCAAATAAGTACTTTTTTCAAATAAGAGCAATCAAATAAGTATTAACTGCTCAAAACTTTATCTAATTAATTTCTTCAATTAATTTCCTCAAGCATAATGCGACAGAAAGGTAAGGATATATAAATAAGAAAATAAACTTTAATAACTAAATTTTTTTTAATATTCGAGAAGTGATATTAATAAAATTTTTAATTTATCGTAGATTTAATTCATTTCTGCAGCTAAATTAGTTTTTGTTTGAAATTTTAAGATCGAAATTTATGAAAATTTTATGATTTGCAATGAATCAAAACCTTTTTTGTATATTAGACTACGAAATAATTTCTAGTAATATCAAATTTGATTTTAATTAAATGTTAAAACTGTTAAAAAATATATATTCATTAAAAAAAGTCAGATATTTCGAGCTTAATTGATTAATTTTTGTGCATTACATGGGTACTGGTCATTTATAATTGGTCAATTGATCAGCATGAATAATAAAATAAACTTTAAAAATTAAGTATCAATAAATATTTGACTTGCGGAATTGATTAAATCATTAATTTATCACGGTTTTAATTCATTCTTACAATTCAAATTAATTTCTATTTCAAATTTAAATATCAAATTTTATGAAAATTCAATAATTTGTTAGGGTTTTGTACATTAAACTATGAAATAAATTCTAGCAATATCAAAAAATCATTTTAATTAAATGTCAAAATATTGAAAAGAATCGAATCATTAAAAAAAATTATATGACTTGAACTTAATTTATTAATTTATAAGCGTTACATAAGTACTGGTTTGAAATAGAAATTAATTTGAATTGTAAGAATGAATTAAAACCGTGATAAATTAAAGATTTAATCAATTCCGCTAGTTAATATTTATTGAAACTTAATTTTTAAAGTTTATTTTATTATTCATGCTGATCAATTGACCAATTATAAATGACCGGTACCCATGTAATGCATAAAAATTAATCAATTAAGCTCGAAATATCTGACCTTTTTAATGAATATATATTTTTTAACAGTTTTAACATTTAATTAAAGTAAAATTTGATATTACTAGAAATTAGTTCGTAGTCTAATATACAAAAAAGGTTTTGATTCATTGCAAATCATAAAATTTTCATAAAATTCGATCCTAAAATTTCAAGCGAAAACTAATTTTAGCTGCAGAAATGAATTAAATCTACGATAAATTAAAAATTTTATTAATATCACTTCTCGAATATTAAATTTAAATTAAAATCAATGAAAATTTAATTAAAATCAAAATTGATAAAACTAGAAATTCTTTCCCCCTTTAATATACAAAAACTCTTGCAAATTATAAAATTTTCACCAAAATCAATTTTCAGATTTGAAATAAAGCTTAAACCTAAGCCTAAGTATATCCTAAGCCTAAGGCTAAGTATATCCTAAGCCTAAGCCTAAGTATACCCTAAGCCTAAGCCTAAGCATTATTTTATTATTTAAGATGTCAAATGACCACAATGCATGTGACCAGTTCCCGCACTATGCGTATATAATAACAATTTTTTTATTAAATGATATTTTTTAATAGTTTTAACATCCTTTAAAATTAAATTTTGATGGTAGTAAGACTTCTTACCTAGTTTAATACATTTACAAATTGTGGTATTTTTACAAATGGGTTATTTAAATTTGAAATATAAATTAATTTTAATTGTAAGAATGAACTAGAATCGTGAAAAATTAAAAATTTAATTAATTTTGCTGATGAATTTTTGCGAAAACTTAATTACAAAAGCGTATTTTAATATTTAAACATCAAAATGACCATACCATATATGTGACCCGCCCTGGTGCAATACATACAGCATAGTCAATTAAGTATAAAATATTGCTATTTTTAGTAGTTTTGACACTTAATTAAAATTGAAATTGATAATTTAGAACCAATTTCCTTGTTTAATGTACGAAAACTATTACAAATTTTAAAATTTTTAAAAAATTCAAAATTTAAATTTGAAATAAAATTTAATTTTAATTCTTAAATTTAATTAAAACCATTATTAATTGAAAGTTTTATTAATTTTGCTGATGATTTTTTGCGCAAAACTTAATTGCAAAAGTGTATTTAAATATTTAAACTATAAAATGACCACACCATATATGACCAGTTCTAGCGCAATGCACACAGCATAGTCAATTAAGCATAAAATATTGCTACTTTTAGTAGTTTTGACACTTAATTAAAACTGAAATTGATAATTTATTAGTTCGCAAAAGTAATGCACAAATATCTCTTAGATGTCATAAGATTAAGACAGGTTAATTTTAAATTGCACTTTCCGTTTAGTTGGTAAATTTGTAGAAATATGTGACCATCTGGTTTTTTTAATCTTTTTCTCGTACAGTTATGTTAATCTTTCGAAATAATTAATTTCAAATGTTTGAAACTGATAATGCTTGAAAGAGAAGATAACTGATTATGATAGTTCAAAAACTATGATTATTCAATTTGTATTAGAACTATGTCTGATTACTAGATATAAAATAGAAAATATTTGATAAAATTTATTTGACACAATGATTATTTTAATTATACACAGCTGAGAATAATGCATTGGATTAATTTGCATATTAGATTAGAAAGAAGAAAACAAATGTGATCATGTATATAATCATGCAATGCATTTTCAGTATGCAAATTCAAATTCAAAGTGCTCAAAAAGATGACATAGATGGGAAGGGAGAGATCTTAAACAAAATAAAGTTTAACTTTAACAGAAACAAATTTGTTTCATATACATTATATAGTTGAAAAACTTTATGCACAGAAATACAGATTAGAAGAGAAAGAAAATTACATAATTATGTAACATAAAAATTTTCTTCCATTAATATCATCGTATAATCACAAAAATACAAAGATTTCTATCTTCTATTAATATAATCATCAAATATTCACAAAGTAACATATGCGATACAATTTAACAAAGGACAATGAAGTACAAAATGGCAAAATATAATTCCATAGTAAAAGAAGGAAAGAACTTAGACATTTATATTTAAATGTTTTTACATAAAGATATTTTAATATTCTTACAAGGTGACTCTTTTCATTTTTTTTTAAAAAAAAAGGAATAACAAAGTATTAGAGCACTATTCACAAAATCAAGATAAACAGCCTTCAGAAGTGAATTTATTGAAGTCGAATGACAATTTCGGCAAAATTTTCCTCCTGTTCGACCTTAACTTTTTGCTTTGCCAACAACTCTAAAATTGTTATTATTTCTTAAAAGAAATAAAAAAATATGGAAGCAAATCCTTTAATCTCTGACGCTATCAGCAAAAACCAACATATAAATAATGTAGACAAAATTTAGGACAATGCTATAATATTATCTTTGAAATGATATTATTAATCATTCAGAATCTTTCAGTTCAATAATTATAATTTATAAAGCAAAAATTAAATAAATAAAAACACACCCAACAAATTTGTAAAAGCTTTAGCTGCAAATACCGCAGTGTGACCACGAATTAATTCCGAAAAACATAGAGATGAAGCCTCGTGAGAATTGAGAAATTCAGTTATCAATCTGCAAAACCTTATATCTAAAATGTAGTTTCAATTTATATTTATTAAAAATAGCTTTGAGTTCAAAAATGAAATCCTAGATAATTGAGAGTAATATCTGAGGAATGTTAATGTAATTCTAAAACCGAAATTCATTTTAGCTGACTATCAATGATATTATAATTAAGTGAACTAAAAGTATCCTTAAGCCATTATGTATTAACAAATAAAAATAATACCCAAAAAGATCATGAGCGCTCTGTGTTTGATAGTAATTTGGAAGGGAACTGTCATCTGTCTCCAACGTACTTTTCCTCTTACTAACTTTCAACTGAAATCGATCCTGCATCACTGAGATCTTTGGAATATTCCGCTCATTTTGATATTCTTCTTGACGTATTTCACATTCAGAATATCTCTCATCTATAATAACTCTTTTCTTTTTAATTCATAAATATGCACATTTAATGCTTTTAACTCATAATAATCTAGAATAAATCCATAACTAACACATGTGGTTTACTTCAATTATGAGAAAACATACCAACAAGAATATTTTCAGTGCTACTTTCCAGTTTCGTCCCACGTAATTCAGATTCTAAAAATTATAAATTAAAGTCGAAAAAGAAAAAAACTGACTAATTTGTGACTTATTATAAATATGAAGCAGAAAAATCTACTATAATGATCAACATTAAAGATTCTGTTACACTTACCAATCGTCAAATTTGAAAATAAATCTGTCACTCGCGGTTTTTCCGCTAACAAAGTGAAACTGTCATCCATACGCTACAAATTAAAAAGTGATATTATCAATTATAAATTATGCAGATGAGATATCTAGGATAATTCCTACACTTAGATTGAACTTTAGTAAAACTTTTCTTTCCGAAAAGGATTTGCTTTTCGAAAAGTTCTATAATTTATTAGCGATTGCTAACAATTTGAGCAGCATAATGTAATATGAAAGTAGCAATAATTGGATATTAGAATACTACAGAATGTTTATTTTAGAAGATCTAAGCATGCGCAAAAAAAATCGTTGAAGATTGACCAGTTCATTGCAGTCAGAATTTAGTGTAATCTTAGGTACGAATAAATTAATCGAAATAGATTAATAGCCATAAACAGAGAAATATCTAACGTCTAATTATATGATTATCAGATGATATGTTTGAAATAATTGGGTAGTTTTTGAAACATAATAATTGATAGCAATTACTTAGATATTCGCAATTTTTTTTTCTTTTTTCCTTTAATTTTTTGAATTTATACCTCCTCTTCAGCAGTTCTTTCAAAAATGGTAGCCACGGATATTTTCATTTTCTCATCAGCTAGTCGATTTTCGCTAGAGGCAACAGGTAATCCACCATCTGATCTGAGCTGTGATGAAGGATCGGTAGTGGTACGCTGAAATGATTCGACATTTGAAACAATTCATATGATAACAATTACAATCAACAAATAAGAAATATTTAAAGCAAAATCTTTGGAGGTATTTGGAATATTGTACTAAAAAAATGCTCTTGAAATGTCTAATTCTAACGTATTACAATTTTTTGTTCTTTTTTTTCTCTTTTCTTCTCTCAGAAGATGCTGTCAAAAAAAAAAATTCTGGCATAAAATTATTAAATTAATCTGACGAGAAATGTTGAGACTGATTGTTGAAATAATGCTGATATCCTATATGAGCAATTTAGAAATTATGTAATATAATTAATTATTACTACATACTGTGCTACCAAAAGGTGCCGTGGAAGTGGTATTTCGTCGTCCTTGCTCAATATCCTCCATCATTGGTGTAACAGTTTGTCGTTCCAGATCTTGCAGATTAATTTTTACGGATTCATGTGATGTAGAATCGGTTAATGTTTCTCTTCCATCTGAAAAATGATGTAACGTTCGCATTGGTGGCGCCTGCATTGGTTCTAACTGCATTGCATCTTTATACTGAAGTGGTGGCTCATCATATTCCGGTGCTGATATCCATGCATCCAAATTTGACATAGGATTTTTCGCAAATTCTGCAACAAACTTATGAAATGTTTTTTTCTTTTTTTAATTTGGAAGATTAAATGAATCACGTAAATTCTTATTAAAACATTTTTCAAATTTCATAATTCTGCATAAAACCAATGTTTGAACCTTAATTAATTTTCAATTTTTTATAGCAATGAATATTGTCTAATAATGAGTTCTAAAGTACAATAAGTTATGGCTTCTTTTAGTAAATCACAACATTATAACATTTCATAAATATGTTTTAAGGAATACAATAAATAATTACAAAAACATTATCACTCAAAAAAGAGAAACTGCCAAGTTAAAGAGAGTCACATTAAATTAAAACAACAGAATCAGTGACAAAAATTTCACCACGTAATGTCATTGGACGAACATTAAATAAATCTTGAACTGTTACCGCTCCACGTTTTGATATTTGAGGAATCATTTCATCACGTGTATGCAACAGGTCATCAATACAATCAATCTGAGCTTGAAGTTGTGCCTGAAACATTTGAGAAATATTTAATTTGTTAAAGTAATTTTTTCGATTTTATTGGAAAATATAATAAAATCAACCTTGTTGAACATTGTTAATTCATCAATAATGATGCCATTCTTGCGGCGTTTCTTTTTTGGAATTATGATTTGTGAGTCATGAACATCACTCAATTCAAGTATCTAAAAAAACAAAGTTGAATTAAGATAATGAATTCTGAAATGATATTTCAAAAATTATCCCTTAAATATTACTACTAAAGAAAATAAACACTTATATGATATTGCAGTAGTCGAAATGAATTGTATCATAATTTAAAGTATATTTTCCTTATTTTTTTTTTCTTCGTAACTATGTTGAATGAAATTCTTGGCAAGGAAAGCTAAAACTAAAAGATTGATATATCTCTAAATTAAATCGTTAAACAAAAAATGAAGCATAATTATCATATAAATTTACTGATAAGCATGGTGGATGCTTGATTTCTGGTTCTTGTAAAGCTTCATCAGATGTTAAATCGTATTGCCTCTCTTTACGAATCTCGTTTTCGTCGCTTACTTCCATCATTTCAAATGCCTATTTTATAACAAAATTAATAATTTTACATCATAAGCAAATCTTACTTTTTCATCTATAATAAAAAGAGATTTTTACAAGAATAGAACTTTTTTAAATTTCTCTGCATTAGATCATCTCGATCTATTAGCATAGAAAACTTTTACTTCATGTGTCGCTTTATTAACATCTGCCTCATTCGCTAATGCTTCAGGAATTATATTCACAATTTCTTTGGATTCATTTATGCTTTTTGATTTTCTTTCAATATGCTCGCTATCGTCTTTCAAAAGAGCTTCCCTGATAAATAAAATGAAATTTGCAATTAGAAAAAAGCTTACTGAAATATCTTATTAATTAATTGATTAAAAATAAAAAAAGAATTACAATTATAGAAATAAATAAACTGATAGTTTAATTCTTACAATTAATTAAAAATGATCTAATTATGAATGGAATTTTTAAACAGTTAATTACATTTGTTGAGCTTCAGCTTCAGTTAGTGGTCCAAAATCATCATTAAACAGAGTGTCAATTTCTGGAAGTGGTATATCTTCATGTAATGTAATTGCGCTGTAATCGAGTACGATCTTCAAATGTTCACTTTCCTTTAAAATATAAAATCATTTTAAAGTGAAATAAAAAAGTTTATATGTATACATCATATTTTAAATAAAGTTAATGAGATGATATTACTAGAAAATTTAAAAAAATTTTTGCATTATACTTCATAAAGACTAAGTTCTTAGAAATGATCAATGACAGAAATAAAATCATAAAAATGAAAGAAGTTCTTACAATAGTCTCAAATGAAGAATCCAAAATAAGAAAATCATTTCGTTTTGGTGCACGTTTCTTCCGATCTTTCTTACCTTTCATAGTAGATCTGTAACAGTTCAAAATTTATATTTCTAAAGAAAAAAAAAGAAAGAAAAACGCAATATTTAATTTTATTTCCTAAACATTATAACAGAAAATAACGACCTAAATCAGAACCAAAAAAGATAAGAAAATTATTTAAAATAAAAGAAAAAACACACTCATCTTTATTCTCATATTGATAGCGGCGTATAATTGGAATAAATGTTTCCATATCTCCTGAATTATAAAATATTTCAAAACTAATATTCATTAATCACTTTATGCAAAAAAAAAAGTGATATTTTCCAAAAATCTAATTGCACAAACTTACTGCATAGAATATCTCCGCGTTTTTGTACAATTAACGCAATGCCATAAGAAAGTTGTGCAAGTAGATAGAGAGAAAATTTAATTTCACCCGGATTACCATTTGGTATTTTTCCAATCAGAAGTTCGCAAAAAAAAAAAAAAAAAAAAAAAAACCAATCAATTACTATTCACAAAACCAAACAATAAAAAAAGTTACTGAAATACATTCGTATCTTCCAGCTCTCTTTGTACCATAAATTCAAATTCATATGATTTTTGATAATATTAATAAACAAGAATAAAATAATAATAATGATTATAACCTAACCAAGCCCTTTCTATATTTATCTCTAAAATAATTTTTCGTGGTGGTCGCCATTTCTCATCAAATACAATTCGCCTGAAAATATGTGAAACTATTGATTTAAATGTGTCACATCTCTTACCAGTTGTAAGAATTCACTAATAAAGTAAGAATTCATTGAATCATAAATTCATATGATATAATTAAGCTAATACCAATTGAAAAACAATTCGTTTAAAGATGAAATTAATCACAAATAGTTGTGAAATTTTATGGATTACTAAACCATAAATTCATATTTAACTTTGATAATACAATTAGTATAAAATTTTAACAAATATTATTAATTTGCTTTCATAACAGTACTATCATTCTTATATTACTACTAATTATTGCTTTTCTAAAATTAAACTCTGATCCAAAAATTTTAATGAATTTTAATTTTCAAGTATTATTATCGTTTTGAAATTAAATTCTTCATAAAATATATATACAAAATTATTGTGAAATCAAAAACCAATTAAGTATTAATTAAAGATCAAGTATTTCAAATTAGTTTTAACTATAACTATAAATGTTATCATTTACAAATAAAAATTCAATAACAGTACAATATACTACAATACGTAACTTTCTTTAGAATAAAATTATTAAATGAACTAACCAAATGACAGATAATGGTTCATTCCTTTTCATCAATATGGAAGGTATAAAGAACATTTTATTTGAAATATCCCGTAGTTCTGTTGATAATTAACTGTAGATTATTAATAATGATAGATTATTAGTAAGAATTATATCTAGAAAGAAATCATTTTTATTATAATTAATAATTCCTATGACAAATAATTAAAATATGAAGAAATAATACAGTAAAATAATTTATGATTAAATGGACATTAATATAAAAAGATAGGAATAGAAAGAGAGAGAGAGAGGGAGAGAGAGAGAGGGAGAGGGAGAGAGAGAGAGGGAGAGGGAGAGGGAGAGAGAGAGGGAGAGACTCTTTCTCTTTCTGTTCCTTCAAATGTGGACTGCTTCTATTGCTATTGAACAATGAGCGGGGCAGTCTAGTCGCACTGCTCGAACGTGCAATTTTTAAAAATGACAATTTTCCGCTTACAGTAACCCAAGGGACTAACTAACATGTATTTTAATAAAATGAACGTATCACCTTTAAGAGGGAAAGAGCAAAATATGTATTAATTTCTTCATCTTGCTTCCACTAAAATAAGTATTTGCCTGAGTAATATACGATAATGTGACATTAATCTTATCATCCTGAAATGAATAATATTGAATATCTGAAATTAGTTAATTTTAATTTAAATTAGTCTCTTGACAGGATGATATCATTGGAGAAATAACTGAATAATCTGCGTATAGCAGTTAGTGGACAATTTGATAAGAAAGAAGCGAGCTCATTATATGTGGAAAATGCATTACAAATCGGTAAGACATTTTTTTCTCTGCACATTTTTCAAGATTTTTATTTAAGTTTAAAGTTGACTGTAAACTACAGAAAATTCAAATATTTCTACTGTGGTCAATTTTTTTCATTGACTTCTCAAATTGTACATCTGTATGCCAAATATGTCTTTTAAGTGGCATGGTAAAGGAAGGTAAACTTTTATTTGTTTATTTTTATTTTACTGTTCAAAGACTTTGAAAGTAGTCCACTGGTAATGCTACTAGCAGTTTAGAATTTCCTATTATTAGTTGATACGATACGACAAGTTTTTGCATTTCTTTGAAGCTTTGCAGGCTCTATTTTCTTATATTTCAACATTATTCAACTATTAGGACCGGATAGGATATTGTTCCAGTTAGATATCTCTATATGCGTTATGGAGCGTTGCCTGCGATAATTAATGTACTTTTATTGGTTCTATATATTCTTAAGTCATTCCTTGAAATTCGTAATTAATATGACGTGTCTCAGCAATTCATCTAACTTCACTTAGAGCTTGTTAGATTCAAAATTTAAATTGAAATTTTTGAGCTTAAGAAAATTTCAGCATATTTCAGGTTCCATTGGAAGTGTTGGAGGTAGCCGGTATCGATATAGAGAATTCAGGTGAATTAACAGAAGATCAAATAAATACAATTATGTCTCTGATTGAACCAAATGGTGCAACTCAACAGAATGAGTTGAAACATGAGCATATTGATATACCGCATTCTTCTTATTCTAATGGTATGTCTAGTTCTTCATCCGATGCTGGAGATCGTTTAACATTGTATATTCTGGATGATGGCTCATTGAAACTTACGGATGCTACACTTCAGAAGGAATATTTTGTATGTTCTTCAGTTCCGTTATTCATTAAATAATTATTTTTAACTAACTTTACCAAGACTTTAATCCACTTAATTGATTTTGCGTAATGCTTCAATAGTTTAAGATCTAATGATTGAGAAATATCAAGATAATGTTTATTTTGAATCTTATCGCTAATATTTATTAACATCTTACGGTACATTTGAAATTTCAGTTTACACCGAGGGACCTAGCGTTGCATAATATTGATGTCGACAATTTAACTGACGAAACTTTGCAACGAATCATTCAGATGGCCATGGAATCGTAAACTTTTATATATCTGTTTGCTGTGTTTTATATCGGTCTGCTGTGATAAACCCTATTGCTTAAGGATTTAAATGTATAATTAAAAAAAAAAAAAAAAATCGAAGTATACAGTTTAAGAAATAAATTCTATTGTGAAGAAAGAGTTACTATTTTCTAAGGTGCATTTTTGCTTTTTGAATCGGAGATTGAAGTGAAAATATGTCATTTGCAGAAATGAAGTGGTGACAACAAAAAAGCGAAGAATGGAAGATGTTGGCTGTGTGGAATTTTCACCAAATTTTTTACCTGTATTTTTTTATTCTCAAAAAATATTTCCTTAGGATTTGTATTCACATTTAACTAAGAAATTAAATAATCAGTCATTTCAGAATACTTCAGTGGAACCGCCAACATCTAGTGCTTCAAAAACAGTTCTTGTCAGTGGTAAAATTTTAGTATTTTTATTTATTGGATTTTATTGAGTTTACTTTATTGTTATGTTATCGAAATTGATTTCACCAGTCGTCTGAATTTGTTTTTTCCTGTGTTTTAGTTTAAAAGAAAAAAAAAAAGATTTCGTTTTATTTAAAAAATAAGGATGCTAATGATAATTGTTTCAGAAGATCACCATGTTGAATCACAACTATCGTTAATAGGCACTGAAGTTGAAATTAAACGAGATGGTAAAATATATTCGGCTACAATTAAGTACTGTAAGCAAAGTGGAGGATATAAAGTGCAGTTCAGTGATGGCCATTTCGAGTGGGTTAGTGAAGATGAAATGCGATTGCTTCATGGTAAGCTTCCATAATTTTAACACAGTTCTTATTTTCAATATCTTCTGTTTTATTAAAGTTGGAGATCACCTATGGTAAATTGCTTTTTTAGATGAAAGTTCTGGGAAACGTAGTGATCATGAATCATATAGTGAAAGAGCTAGAACTTTATCTTCTGAAAGTGTTGGTGAAGATACTATATCAAAAAATATTAATGGCCGAAGATGCATTTCCCAGATTCCAGGTGTGTATCTTCTATTTGATGCTCATTTTTTTGTCTTTTAAATTTGAAATTGATGGTTAGCAATATAGTTCCAGGTATTAAAGTTACTCCAGCGAATGGTTGTCATAAGTAGGAAGAGCCAAATTTTTGCTGTGTTGTATGTGATCGAAAAGTTTATCAGAAGATTTTTTCTTTCCTGAAATTATTATCATAATTCTAAAATTCGCTGATTTCTTTAATTCCTAAATGTAATTATGTTAAAGCTATGAAAAGCAACTGTTCGTAATTGAAAAAGTAACTAACTGAACTCCACATAAGTAATAATTCTACATGATGAATAGGCAAATCATAAATGGAGAAAAGTAATCCAAAAACGAAGTGGCATAATTTTGTAAGAGTTGTGATTACATTGCAGCAGCATAATAAACATCATGCAGATTCTCATCTCTTACTTTACTTTTTTATGTTTTTTGAATGTTAGATTTCAAACGAATTTTTAAAAATTCATTTACAAACATTCCAGGAACCACAATACATTGTGATACGAATTCCTGCTTGCGATAAATGTGCTGAGCAAAAAATGATTTTGCTAGATGGTGCCACAAAAGATTGTGAAACACAGACGTGTATCAATCTTCTAAAAAATGATCGTATTGCTACTGCTACAAATGATGGAGAGAGGAGAAGCTAGTTCAGAATGATCGATTTTGGCAGTTCCTATAAACATTCAGAGAAACGTTCTCGTCAAACATTAGGTGATGTAAGGAACATATTTATTAAGCATAAAATATTTATTGGAACGAGCATTTTTGACGTTGAGTTACTAAAATTGTTTATGATTATCCTTCCTGATGCATTTCTTTTACAAAACATTCTTTTAGATTATAATATCGAAATATTGTTAGGACAAAAAAAAAAAAAACGAAAAAAAATTTGATCGAAAGATGGATTCTATTATAAAATTAGATTTTTTTAAAGGAATATACAGAATCTTTTGGAAATTTGAGAAAAACACGGATCGCCTTGTTTTTTGTAAATAATTTACCAGAGTAGAGTAGGGAAACTGTTTTATATATTTAGTTGTTTCATTTTTTTTCTTCATTTGTTACATTCGGGAAAGTTATGCCGATGCTTATTCATGTTGAAGTTATGCCGAAGTTTGGCCAGATTTTCTATTTCTGATTCTTTCGTAAGGAACTGTCCCAGAAAAACTGTATTAAATATGCTTGCTTCAGATAAACATTCAAATCCCTTATTTACTTTAATTTTTAAGTTATAAATTTAAAATAAGATTTGTATTCTGAAAAAAAAAATCTTAAAAATATCACTTTTTTCTCATCAAAAATTGTTGTATTGCATTCATACATTCGACACTTTGAAAACGCTGCATCAGAAGAGAAACCTCACGTTCGTTTTGTGCATGAAGTGCCTCACGATGTATGTTTCGAAGTAATTCTTTGTTACAGATTAGTGATTCAGGTGGCAATTGGGATATCTTTCGCACATAAATTTCTGCCTCTTCTCGAAAAATGAATGATGACATCACTTGACATACCAGGTTTCGCTCATATACTTCTTGGGCGGTTAATTTTTTTATCAAAAATTAAGACTTCTGATGCCTGAAATAATTTGAGGATAAAAAATATGTGGTGAATTTATTTCAATTTATATCATTTATTGTGAGGCAAAAGTTTGTAGTTTTGTCATATAGTTATTTGATAATAATCTTGAGTTATGATATAATTTGAAATCATTTTTCATTCATGTTTGTTGTAAAATCACTTATTTATTGGCTTATTAACTTATTGTTTATATCATTACCAACCTTACTGTGTCCCATTATCATTGGGAATGTATACGATGAACAACCTTCCGGAGATTGTCCCAAAATTGTGAACGGTGTACTGAATATTGCCTAAAATTTTGATTTATATTCAGGCGGAAATTTCCTTAAATAATAATGGTAGTAATAAAAAAAAAAAGAAAGAAAAACAGTTGTTAAAATGAAAAAGAAGGTTAATTTTCAACAAACTTTATCAGAAGCAAGAACTAAGTCAAATAAAGGTAATACAGTAACAGCAATACCAATTGCAGGACCATTTATCAGTGCGACTAAGGCTTTTTTATGGTTAATATAAGCAGCAACGTATGAACTGAGTATTTGACTTGTTTTAGAAATCATACGTGGTATGTCCTCGAGACCAGTGACTTCAGTGAAATTTGTTAAATCGTTACCGCTACAAAAATACTGGCCTGATCCTGTCAATTAAAACTTTTAGTTCCTAGAATGCAGCAATTTCTAACAAAATAAAATTGACAAAGATGTTTGAAATTTGAGGAATGCTTGGAAATGAAAATAGTGCTATGTTGAATGCTACATGGCAAAATTACCTACCGATAAATGCAGTCACTGTAGTATCAGTCTCATTTGCATAATTCAGGGCATTCGTAATACCATCATACATCTAAATTTTATTTTTTTGATTGTAGTGCAAAGAATTTTGTTGATTGTAAATGCAATGATAATAACAAAGAACAATTCATAAACATAGTAAAATAATTTTTTGTTCGAAGAGAAAAAAAAAGAAAATCTTTTTTAAATGATAGAATTAACCAAAATGTATTATTGATTGCATTGAAAATGTTCATTACGGTACAAAGATCACATTGTTCTGCGATACAATTAAATTTTTTCAAACGAACATTGAACATTGATAGCTGAAAGAATGAACGATTGATAATTACGATGATAATTTCATGAAAGAAAATTTTTTCATTGATAAATTATCATTAATAGAGAAAATTTTCTTGCTATAAATTATCATTTTATTAAAAATTTAATTATTGAAATGAAATATCATTAAAATTCATTCCCTTGTCCTAAAGTACTTAAAAATTGGCTTAGAATCAATTTCCTTGTTTAATGTACGAAAACTATTACAAATTTTAAATTTTCTAAAAAATTCAAAATTTAAATTTGAAATAAAATTTAATTTAATTCTTAAATTGAATTTAAGCCATTGTTAGTTGAAAGTTTTATTAATTTTGCTGATGAATTTTTGCGCAGAACTTAATTGCAAAAGTGTATTTTAATATTTAAACTATAAAAGATTTATTAATTAATTTGATTCATTTCGCTTAGAAAATGCAAGTAAAATTTTTAGATATGTTAATAATGTGCATGATGTTTTTTTTTTTTTTTTTTTTATTTTAATATTTCTATTTCAATATTATTTGCTGATTTATTCAAAAAAAAAATTTTTTTTTTTAAAAGCATATGGAATTGATGAAATGTTTAGTTGTTTTGAACATAAGTATTACTATCATTTTATTAATACAAAATATAAATACCAAACATATTTATAATCAACAAATTCATGACAAATATAACACTGCAGTGATAATAATTATCAGAAATCTTCCCTGATATGAAAGCACTAATTAAATTAAGTGGATAAAGGCAAATTTATTAAATTTTTTTTTTTTTTTTATTTTGTTATTTACCCCACCATAATTGTTCTTTTATTGGTTGATTATTGATATCATTTGGTGTCCATTTTACGCCACTGATATTTCGTGACATTTTAGCAGATGTTAAACGTGTATGCAATCGTGCTGAATGTGATCCACGTGTCATACGTAAATGTGAAATATCACGTAAATTGCAATCACTTTGTCGACGTTCACTAATATTTCTTCTACTGGACTGTAAAGCTGTAGCATATTTATCGTCGTTAAGATGTAATGCTGAAAGCCATTTGCGCGGCTGATTGCTATGTGAAAAAACAGGTTGAAGTGGCGCAATACGATCCAAATTACCTCAAACAATATTATTAGTATTTGTGAAAGAATAATAAATGCTTAAATTTTTTAATCATAATCAAATATTTGTCATTTGTCACATATACATATATGAAAGATGACGAATAAAAGTTGAAAATATACAAATTGCTTATTAGTTAAAATAATTTTCAAATAATTTAAATGATTAATAATAAAATTAGATTTTAATTTTTTTATCAAACATATATATATGCATCATTTGATAACATAAAATGATCATTGTAGATCAAATATGATATATTTATTTTCAAAATTTTCTAATTATCTATTTATTACAAGTACTAACCATCTTTTAATGGTGAAAAATTCCACGGTGGACGTTGTTTATCAGTAATAGCAATTGAATGTTGACTTATATTACTACCAGTTTTATGTTTCAGTTTAGCATTAATTTGATTCTGCTCTAATTTACTCCAATCTATAAATAAATTGAATTATTAATTATTTTTTCATTAATTTATGATTAATGAGAATGCTTACTGCTAGCATTTCGTATTGTTGTACCATTATTATTTGGTATTGTTTTTGCACAATCATTGATATTAGTTGTTGGCTCTTCGGTTAATGATGCCATTAAATCTGCGAAAAAATAATTCCATACCCCGTAAGCATTATCACGATGTCTTTGTAATGTACGTGGTAGTTGTCTATAATCTACAAAAGTAATATTACCTATTCCTATAAGTAAATTGGCCTATAAGTAATCGCAAATCAATATTGTCTATAAGTAATTGCAACCAAATCAATATTATCTATAAGTAATTGCAAAGCGATATTGTCTGTAAGTAATTGCAAATCAATATTGTCTATAAGTAATTGCAAACCATCTATTCCTATAAGTAAATTACAAATCAATATTATTTATTCCTATAAGTAATAAGTAATTTCTAATTGATTAAAAAATTTAGAGATATCTAATTGAAAGTGATAAAAAAGCCTAAAATGATAAAAAATTAAATTTATTAGCTACAACGAAATATATATTACAATATAAACATTATTAAGTTTTCATTATAGAAACTATCATTTATTATAATCATTTAATATCAAAACCTTTGCTTCTGCGTGTAGTTGTTGGACAACTGATACTACTTGGCGCTGATATCAATTGATTTCCGCCATTCATCATTTCAGTGCTTTTTTCTGATATACTTGAAAGTTTTCGTCGTGATTCATTTCTTGCAGTTGCTAAAAATTGTCGAATAGAACCACCATCACCTATAATAGTAGTAATAATAATAATAGCAATTGATTCTATTAATTTCATTTCATTCTTACATTAATTATATTAATAATAATGATAGTAATAATAATGGTAATAATAATATTAATAATAATAGTAATAGTAATAATAATAATAACAAAAACAATAACAATAATAATAATAGTAATTGGTTTGTTTACTTAACTTTATTAAATTGATAAGTAAATAAATAGGATACAGAATGAATTTTTTCTCAATTATATTACCTACCTTTTCTATTCATTTCATCATCACTTTGAATATGCAAATGTCCACATGATGCACTTAATTTCTCTTTTTGCTTCTCAGTGAGTCGTTTAATTGGTGGTTTTGTTGATGTTACCTATAATAATAATTTATTTTTTTTTTTCCAAAAATTTCATGAGACAAAAATAAAAAGAAAACGAACACCATTTCTATGCCTAATTTTTATTTTAATAAATTTTTCTTCAAAATAATAAAAAAACTTCAATAGTAAAAAAACTTTTTTTCACTAAAAAAAAAACACAATAACAAAAAAAAAAGTAAAAAAATTTATCATTTATCATCTTCATAACCTCTTTTAATGTATTTCTTAATTCATCATTTGTTGATAGCATCTTTTCATTTAAATTATCATCGCCATCGCCATCATCATCATTATCATTATCATTTTTTATCATTGTTATCATATCACAGCTATCATTCTCAGATTGTGTTTTACTAGAAATGGATTGCTCTGTACTGCTGGTACATTGTTTCAATTGTTTATCTGAACTGGTAACAATAGTAGTTGTTGATAATTTAGTATCCATTTCATCTAAAAAAAAAAACGAAAAAAAGCAAAACAAAGCAAAGAAAAAGAAAAGAATTAAATTAAACTTTGAAATAAGCATAATTTATGCAAATTTTAAAATATACATTTTGTATTTATTTCAATATACCTTTTATTTTATTTTCATTTTGTTCAATCACTGATAATTTCTGATTTCTATCAATCATACATTGTTGCGTCATTTCATTGATAGTTGTAGTAGCATTATCAATTGAATCTTTTTTAGCATCATTTAATATTGATTGCTGATCAACTTTAGTAAATTCTAATCGATCTGATATGATAGTAGTAGTAGTAGGAGTAGGATTCATTGATTGTACTGACGATGTATTCTTCAGTGATAACAGTGATAATTCTTGTGGTAACAATGATATGGTACTTTTTGTTGTTAATGTTTTTGTTTCAGTTATAATTTTTTGCTCCAATAATTGACTTTGCATTGGTACTTTTCCAGTTGCAGTAAATAATTGCTCCTCCATATTATTAGTCGAGTAATAGCAGCTAATTGAATCATTTGTTGTTGTTGTTGTTGTTGCAGTTGTTATTGTTGTTGTTGTTGCAGTATTAATACTACAACATGTGATAGCTGTCGTAAATGCCGAATTTGATAGATGAGAAAGTGGTGAAATTGATGGAATAGTATCAGCATTTGTAGAATTTGATATTTTAATAATATTTAACGGATATTCCGGATCATTTGATATTGTGATAGTATCCGGATGAATTTTCTTGTTTCGTTTTCGGCATAAGAATACATCGATAAGATGATCCAATGATGATGTTGAAGATTTGATAGCTCCAAAGAAATTTTTTTTTTTTTTTTTTTTTTTTTGTAAAAATTTGTTTACTATTTAACTAACAAAAAGTTTCTGTTTTTTTTTCTTGTTTTTTGTTCCATTTTTCTATTTTTAGTAGAAAAAATGAAATTTGAAATAAATTATTGAAGTAGAAAAAAGTTTCAAATACTTCTCTAATTTGTTTGTTTTTTTTCTTTTTTTTTTGTCACATTACAAACAATAACATTTAGATTGAAATGACAAAAATTTTATTTGAAATAATTAACTTTAAACGAAAGCAATAAATCAATATATGTGCATTTTTACTAGAGAGAGAGAGAGAGAAAGAGAGAAAGAGAGAAGGTATAAATTTTAAGCAATTAATAATACTTAAAAAAAAAAATAGCTAAATATAAATATAACATAAGTTACAATCTGCAAAAAAAAAATAAGAGAAAAATTTTAATAATAGTAGAAATTATACATAAATTTAAACCTATTAAAAAAAAATTAATTTCTCTGTTCAATTTAAACTTATTTGTTTTTGTTTTTGTTTTTTTTTGCACCAATTAAACGAACTAACAACTAGGTCTGGATGATTGTTTCCATGTGCCCTGCTTAAATAATTCCCACATTGTACGTAGTGATGTTTCCGATACTGACTGACTGATATTCTGCAAAATTTTATTAATTTCATTGTAAAAAAAAAATTTTAAAAAATTAAAATAATTTTTCTTTTCTTAAAAATTTTATTTTTTGCAATAATTTAATCTTACCTAAAATAACAATATGTGTAGTAATAATTAATTTTTTTTTTTCTTACAAAACTTTAACAAATTAACATTTTTACACAAAAATTAATAAAACAAAAAGAAAGGAAAATTTGTTCACATCAATTTACTATTCTATTTTACCATCACTTTTGAATTTGTAGCTTCCATAGTTTCAACATTTTTCAACATTTTTTCATCATCATAATTTTGTGTTAATTCGGTAAATTTTTGTGATTGATTTATTGTTGCATTCTTTGATGTTTCCAATGATTCATTGATTGATTCATTTTGATCATCTGATAACGTTTTCCTCATTAATTTATTTTTTGATAAAATTGATGAATTAATCTTAGCATGTTGATTCATTGATAATTTTTGCTCATTTTGTTCAATTTTCACTCTTTCAGCTGCAAACAAACAAAATAAGTAAATAATATATTAGGTAAAAAAAAGAAAAAAGGAAATTTTTTTCTCTACATTAAATTAAAATTAGCAATGAAAATGTAAGTCAATAAATAAATAAACAAATAAATAATGTATTAGGTTAAAAAAAGAGAATTTTTTTTTTTGTATGAAATTAAAATTAGTAAATAAATAAATAAATGATGTATTAGATAAGAAAAAAAAGAAAATTTTTTCCCTATATGAAATTAAAATTAGCAAAAAAAGCGTGGAAGTAGAAAAAAAGGTTTTTTTTTTGTTTTTTAAACCTACGAATTTAAAAATATAAACGAAAAAGAAAAGATGAATAATTATTTAAAAATTAATTAATTAAAAATGAAAAAGGAACTAAATAATTATTTGTTAAAATAATTATTCTAGATTTTTCCTTTAAAAAAAAAATTACTACAAAATACAAAGCAATAAAAAAAATATCCATTTGTTGCTTTTTTTATTTTTTAAATTATTTTTTTTTCAATTACTCACAATTTATGCAAATAATTTTTAATTGTTTTAACCATAAAATTTTAAAAAATATTATGTATTCTATCTCATTTAATTAACTCATTTTTTTATCAACAACTAATCAGCTTAATTTTTTTCTAATCAATCATAGCTATCAAAGAAAAAAAAAAAAAACCAAGAAAAGAGGAAATTTAAATTAATATTTATATTCGTATTAAACTATAATATATCAGTAATTAACTAACATTTTAATTGATCAGAAGTTTGCTCCAATTTTTCTGATTGCACTTTTGTTTGTTGTTTTTCATCATTTTTTTCCATTAAATTCAATGATTTTACACTTTCTTGTTTGATTAAAATTTTTTCTGCATTTTTTGTTGCATTTTGTTTATCATTTTGCATAGAATTAGTAATACATTTATTATCAATTATTGTTGTTGCTGTTGTTGTTGTTGTTGTTGTTGTTGTTGTTGCTAATTTTTCGTCACAATCTGCTGCTACACTAATTGTATCAATAGAATTTGGATTATTATTCATATTGATTGATTCGATTATTGCTAATTTATTATCATTAGCATTGCTATTTTTGATTGAACTAACTTCCGATGTAACCAAATGACCCTATAAATAAAATGAAAAATTATGGAAAAAAAATAAAACAAAATAAAAATTAATTTAAATAAAAAAAAAAGAAAAAAAAATATAAAATAAATTTGATACCTGTTCCTCTATAACATTTCGTCTTCGTCGTTTTTTGCATAATTTATATAATTTAGAACCTAACCAATACAATAATAATAATAATAAAATGAAACTAATACCAAATAAAAGAAGCCACCATAATAAACAATAACCATAAAATAAAATACATCTAGAAATTAATTGAAAAAATTAAAAAATAAATAAATAAAATCAAAATTAATTTGATAAATGTTTAAATTAATTGATTAAATTATTAGTAATTTTTTAGAAATTTGAAAATAAAAAATGATTTTAAATTTTTTACCCATCAGCAAGTAAAATTAATTGTTCACATCGTCTTCCTTCTGCTTTACCAAAATTTTTTGATGTATCATTCCAACCATCATGACAGCGACATTCATATCGAGGACCATTCATTAAACAATCAGCATGTTCTGGATCACAATCATTAAGCGCTGATGTCAAACAAGCGCCAACAGAAAGTTCTACAATTTTTATAATAAACATGATCTCGAATATATTATTAATTCATTTTTTACAATCAAAAATTATAATATCAAATATTTTAACAAATGTCATTTGAAAAAAAAAATATTTAATATCAAATATTCGAATAGAAACTGTTATTTTATTGAATTTGTAAATAAATAAATTATTTAGGAAAAGAATTATCATTGATAATTGTATAATTTATACGATAAAATTACAAATAAAAATTAGAAGTGATTAAGAAAAAATTTGATTTGTGATATGAGAAAAGTGATTAAAATTTAAATATTATAGTCTTTTTTTTTTTAAAAAAAAGGAAATTTAAACACTTTAAAAAGCTAATAAATGATAATAATATATTATTTGAATTAGCTATTTAATCATTTCATATTTTTAATTAATTAGCAACAATTAATTATTACCCATTATACGTAAAGGTACATATTGATCATTGGAATTTTGTTTAAAAGCATCATCAAATTCTTTAACAGTACATTGTGAGCAATCAAGTTGCACCATAACCGGATGACCATCACGCCGGACGCAGGCCTGATATGGTAATCCGGTACGATTCAACTGAAATACATTTCAATAAATGTTCACTTTCTCTCTCTCTATTGTTTATGCTTGTATTTGAAAAAAAAGAACATCTCGAATTATAAATTATTAAATAATCAGTGATAATGATCATTATGCCGGACATAAGTCTGATAAGATAATCAGGTGTGATTCAATTGAAATGCATTTTGATAAATATTCATTCTCTCACTTCTTTTTTTTCTGTTTCAAATTTAAAAAATTTTAGAAGTCAGACTAATTAATTAGCAACAATAAATTTGACTACTTAATTAGCTAATTAAAAAACTAATTAAAAAAAAGAACCAACCACTAAAATAGCAAGCCGTGATCGCTCTTCCGGAATAGTTTCCATACCACCGCACATATTACTTACATCTATACCAAATGTTGATATAATAGTTGCTAAGAAATTAACATAATTACTGATTAGAAATTTTTCTTATCAATTACTGATAAGAAAATAAAATTATCAATATTTTCTGATAACTTTTACTTTTCACATGTTACATTATTTTATTTTGCATCACAGCTAAATGTAACTGCATGGAATAATTGTAATCAGAATTTAATATAATTACTTTATCAGATATTTTGATTGTATAATTGGTAAGTTTAAATTTGAAATTTAGCAATTTCTTTCTACACTATCAAAAATAATAAACGTTTAAATTTTTTTAAATTACTAAAATTAAAATTAAAAAATTGAAAGAAAATGATTTGATTATTAAATAATATATACCTTTACATGTTGAATGATTACCACCGGGCATTTCTCCTGGTGGACAGGTGCATAATGGTTCTGGTACCAAACGGTGTGCTTCAGCATATTCGTAACGAGCACAAGCAATTTGATCCGGTGATAAGTGATAAGTTGTGGTACTGGTGATAAGATTAGCCAAATCATCTAATAATTTTTAAAATTGCTTGTTTAATTATAACATAAGAATTATTGATAATATAACATAATGAATTGCCTTCTTGAAGGAAAGAGAGAGAGAGAGAGAGAGAGAGAAAGAGATTACCATTTTGTGAGGTACTGATAATCTGTTCCTCTCGTTGTTGTTTTGATAAATTTGATGATTGCATTTGTTCTAATTCCTTTGATATTATTGCTCTATTTTCAACACTATTTGATATCGTTTTTATAGAAGAATTGAACATATTATTTTGATTCGTTATCTTGTTTGATGGCAATGATGATGGTGATAACGATGATGATAATGATGATGATAACGATGGTGCTAATGGCGGTGATAACGATGGCAATAACGATGATGATAATGATGGCGATGATGATGATGATAATGATGATGATGATAATGATGGTGATAATGATGATGATGAAATATTATTTGATACAATGATATTATCCTGTTTTAAGATACCATTATATCCTAATTTATTATCTCCATTATCGTTACTGATTCGAATAGTACTGGAAAATTTAACTGATAATAATATTTCATTAATATTATAGTTATTAACTAACTTTTTTTTTATCATTTTTTTCTACCAACTTATCGGATTTGCTAATGCTCTGCTTATTGAGTTTTATAATTTTTCTAAAATTTGTTTCATTAAATTTTTCATCAAGACAATGATGATAAAATTATTATTATTATTATTATTATTATTATTATTATTATAGCATTTTAACAATAACGATTAGTAGTAAAAAAAAAAAGTAGATTAAAAATCATTTATATTTGATTCTTATAGTGATTAAATAAATTTTTAGAAATTAGAAAAAGAATTTGAAAAATTATACCTTGTTTGATTTTTATCAATTCCAGTGGTAAAATTTTGCAAATTTTTTTGCATCAAATGATTTATTTGTGTAAAATTAAAATTATTACTGTTACTTTCTGATTTATTGATAAATCCAACTATTGTAGGATCAAAATTTGATAATTTAAAATGTTGATCATTCGAACTTTTATTACTATTATCATTATTATCATTGTTATTATTTGGTATTTGAAAGATAAATTGTGTAGTTGTTGATTGAGTGATTGCATTATCATTCTTCCAATCATTTGTGATCATCGATATAGATCCATGATCAGTATGATCAATCAAACCATGATATGATGCTGATGGGGAAACAAATTGAAGCCAAGATGGTATAAATTGTTGAGTGCTAATCATCATATCATTCAAATTATCCGATGTATTACTTATAAATTGTAAATTTTGATATCGATTAGTACCACGTTTAATACCAAATACAGCAATGTAATCAAGATCTAAAAAAAAAAATTGAAATAATTTGAAAAAATTAAATAAACATTTAAATTAGATAATAATTCAAAAGTAACAAAAAAAAAATTGTTTTGAAATTTTCACGTGAATCACGTACACGTGCATACTTTTATTCATTTATTAAATTTGATATTAATTAGAGAATAAATCATTTTCATGATAAAGAAGAACCTTGATCAGATTTATCAATACAATTAGTTTGACCATTTTCGATCCATTTTTCAT
>JAAVKF010000062.1:0-40661 GCA_012070555.1 Brugia pahangi | reverse complement strand
TAATAACAGTTTGTAGATGGAATGATCTTCAGTAATAAACTTCTTCTTTTCTTATCTAGTTGTAGATGGAATGATCTTCAGTATAAACTTTTTCTTTTCTTTCATAGTTTGTAGATGGAATGATCTTCAGTAATAAACATTTGTAGATGGAATGATCTTCAGTAATAAACTTTTTCTTTTCTTATCATAGTTTGTAGATGGAATGATCTTCAGTAATAAACAGTTTGTAGATGGAATGATCTTCAGTAATAAACTTTTTCTTTCTTATCATAGTTTGTAGATGGAATATCTTCAGTAATAACAGTTTGTAGATGGAATGATCTTCAGTAATAAAACAGTTTGTAGATGAATGATCTTCAGTAATAAACAGTTTGTAGATGGAATGATCTTCAGTAATAAACAGTTTGTAGATGAATGATCTTCAGTAATAAACTTTTCTTTTTCTTATCATAGTTTGTAGATGAATGATCTTCAGTAATAAAACTTTTTCTTATTTTCTTATCATAGTTGTAGATGGAATGATCTTCAGTAATAAACAGTTTGTAGATGGAATGATCTTCAGTAATAAACTTTCTCTTTTTTCTTATCATAGTTTGTAGATGGAATGATCTTCAGTAATAAACTTTTTCTTTTTCTTATCATAGTTTGTAGATGGAATGATCTTCAGTAATAAACAGTTTGTAGATGGAATGATCTTCAGTAATAAACTTTTTCTTTTTTCTTATCATAGTTTGTAGATGGAATGATCTTCAGTAATAAACTTTTTCTTTTCTTATATAGTTTGTAGATGGAATGATCTTCAGTAATAAACAGTTTGTAGATGGAATGATCTTCAGTAATAACTTTTTCTTTTTCTTATCATAGTTTGTAGATGGAATGATCTTCAGTAATAAACAGTTTGTAGATGAATGATCTTCAGTAATAAACTTTTTCTTTTCTTATCATAGTTTGTAGATGGAATGATCTTCAGTAATAAACTTTTTCTTTCTTATCATAGTTTGTAGATGGAATGATCTTCAGTAATAAACTTCTTTTCTTATCATAGTTTGTAGATGGAATGATCTTCAGTAATAAACAGTTTGTAGATGGAATGATCTTCAGTAATACTTTTATTTTCTTTTTCTTATATAGTTTGTAGATGAATGATCTTCAGTAATAAACAGTTTGTAGATGGAATGATCTTCAGTAATAAACTTTTCTTTTTCTTATCAAGTTTGTAGATGGAATGATCTTCAGTAATAAACTTTCTTATCATAGTTGTAGATGGAATGATCTTCAGTAATAAACAGTTTGTAGATGGAATGATCTTCAGTAATAAATTGAACTTTTTTCTTTTCCTTATCATGTTTGTAGATGGAATGATCTTCAGTAATAAACTTTTTCTTTTTCTTATCATAGTTTGTAGATGGAATGATCTTCAGTAATAAACAGTTTGTAGATGGAATGATCTTCAGTAATAAACTTTTTCTTTTTCTTATCATAGTTTGTAGATGGAATGATCTTCAGTAATAAACAGTTTGTAGATGAATGATCTTCAGTAATAACTTTTCTTATCATAGTTTGTAGATGGAATGATCTTCAGTAATAAAACAGTTTGTAGAGGAATGATCTTCAGTAATAAACAGTTGTAGATGGAATGATCTTCAGTAATAAACTTTTTCTTTTTCTTATCATAGTTTGTAGATGGAATGATCTTCAGTAATAAACAGTTTGTAGATGAATGATCTTCAGTAATAAACAGTTTGTAGATGGAATGATCTTCAGTAATAAACTTTTTCTTTTTCTTATCATAGTTTGTAGATGGAATGATCTTCAGTAATAAACAGTTTGTAGATGGAATGATCTTCAGTAATAAACTTTTTCTTCTTATCATAGTTTGTAGATGGAATGATCTTCAGTAATAAACAGTTTGTAGAGAATGATCTTCAGTAATAAAACAGTTTGTAGATGGAATGATCTTCAGTAATAAACAGTTTGTAGATGAATGATCTTCAGTAATAAACAGTTTGTAGATGGAATGATCTTCAGTAATAAACAGTTTGTAGATGGAATGATCTTCAGTAATAAACTTTTTCTTTTTCTTATCATAGTTTGTAGATGAATGATCTTCAGTAATAAACAGTTTGTAGATGGATGATCTTCAGTAATAAACTTTTTCTTTTTCTTATCATAGTTTGTAGATGGAATGATCTTCAGTAATAAACAGTTTGTAGATGGAATGATCTTCAGTAATAAAACAGTTTGTAGATGGAATGATCTTCAGTAATAAACAGTTTGTAGATGGAATGATCTTCAGTAATAAACAGTTTGTAGATGAATGATCTTCAGTAATAACTTTTTCTTTTTCTTATCATAGTTTGTAGATGGAATGATCTTCAGTAATAAACTTTTTCTTTTTCTTATCATAGTTTGTAGATGAATGATCTTCAGTAATAAACAGTTTGTAGATGGAATGATCTTCAGTAATAAACAGTTTGTAGATGGAATGATCTTCAGTAATAAACAGTTTGTAGATGGAATGATCTTCAGTAATAAACTTTTTCTTTTCTTATCAAGTTTGTAGATGGAATGATCTTCAGTAATAAACTTTTCTTTTTCTTATCATAGTTTGTAGATGGAATGATCTTCAGTAAAAACAGTTTGTAGATGGAATGATCTTCAGTAAAACTTTTCTTTTTACTTATCAGTTTGTAGATGGAATGATCTTCAGTAATAAACTTGTTCTTTTTCTATCATAGTTTGTAGATGGAATGATCTTCAGTAATAAACTTTTTCTTTTCTTATCATAGTTTGTAGATGAATGATCTTCAGTAATAAACAGTTTGTAGATGGAATGATCTTCAGTAATAAACTTTTCTTTTTCTTATCATAGTTGTAGATGGAATGATCTTCAGTAATAAACAGTTTGTAGATGAATGATCTTCAGTAATAAACTTTTCTTTTTCTTATCATAGTTTGTAGATGGAATGATCTTCAGTAATAAATTTTTCTTTCTATCATAGTTTGTAGATGAATGATCTTCAGTAATAAACAGTTTGTAGATGGAATGATCTTCAGTAATAAACTTTTTCTTTCTTATCATAGTTTGTAGATGGAATGATCTTCAGTAATAAACAGTTTGTAGATGGAATGATCTTCAGTAATAAACAGTTTGTAGATGGAATGATCTCAGTAATAAAAACAGTTTGTAGATGGAATGATCTTCAGTAATAAACAGTTTGTAGATGGAATGATCTTCAGTAATAAACTTTTTCTTTTTCTTATCATAGTTTGTAGATGGAATGATCTTCAGTAATAAACTTTTCTTTCTATCATAGTTTGTAGATGGAATGATCTTCAGTAATAAACTTTTTTTTTCTATCATAGTTTGTAGATGGAATGATCTTCAGTAATAAACTTTTTCTTTTCTTATCAGTTTGTAGATGGAATGATCTTCAGTAATAAACAGTTTGTAGATGGAATGATCTTCAGTAATAAACTTTTTCTTTTTCTTATCATAGTTTGTAGATGGAATGATCTTCAGTAATAAACAGTTTGTAGATGGAATGATCTTCAGTAATAAACTTTTTCTTTTCTTATCATAGTTTGTAGATGGAATGATCTTCAGTAATAAACAGTTTGTAGATGGAATGATCTTCAGTAATAAACTTTTTCTTTTTCTTATCATAGTTTGTAGATGGAATGATCTTCAGTAATAAACAGTTGTAGATGGAATGATCTTCAGTAATAAACAGTTTGTAGATGGAATGATCTTCAGTAATAAACAGTTTGTAGAGAATGATCTTCAGTAATAAACAGTTTGTAGATGGAATGATCTTCAGTAATAAACAGTTTGTAGATGGAATGATCTTCAGTAATAAACTTTTCTTTTTCTTATCATAGTTTGTAGATGGAATGATCTTCAGTAATAAACAGTTTGTAGATGAATGATCTTCAGTAATAAACAGTTTGTAGATGGAATGATCTTCAGTAATAAACTTTTTCTTTTTCTTATCATAGTTTGTAGATGGAATGATCTTCAGTAATAAACTTTTTCTTTTTCTTATCATAGTTTGTAGATGGAATGATCTTCAGTAATAAACAGTTTGTAGATGGAATGATCTTCAGTAATAAACTTTTTCTTTTTCTTATCATAGTTTGTAGATGGAATGATCTTCAGTAATAAACAGTTTGTAGATGGAATGATCTTCAGTAATAAACTTTTTCTTTTCTTTCATAGTTTGTAGATGGAATGATCTTCAGTAATAAACAGTTGTAGATGGAATGATCTTCAGTAATAAAACAGTTTGTAGATGGAATGATCTTCAGTAATAAACAGTTTGTAGATGGAATGATCTTCAGTAATAAACAGTTGTAGATGGAATGATCTTCAGTAATAAACTTTTCTTTTCTTATCATAGTTGTAGATGGAATGATCTTCAGTAATAAACTTTTTCTTTTTCTTATCATAGTTTGTAGATGGAATGATCTTCAGTAATAAACAGTTTGTAGGGAATGATCTCAGTAATAACTCTTCTTTCTATCAGTTTGTAGATGGAATGATCTTCAGTAATAAACTTTCTTTTCTTATCATAGTTTGTAGATGGAATGATCTTCAGTAATAAACAGTTTGTAGATGAATGATCTTCAGATATTAACAGTTTGTAGATGGAATGATCTTCAGTAATAAACAGTTTGTAGATGGAATGATCTTCAGTAATAAACTTTTTCTTTCTTATCATAGTTGTAGATGGAATGATCTTCAGTAATAAACAGTTTGTAGATGGAATGATCTTCAGTAATAAACAGTTGTAGTGGAATGATTTCAGTAATAAAACAGTTTGTAGATGGAATGATCTTCAGTAATAAACAGTTTGTAGATGGAATGATCTTCAGTAATAAACTTTTCTTTTTCTTATCAAGTTTGTAGATGGAATGATCTTCAGTAATAAACTTTTTCTTTTTCTATCATAGTTTGTAGATGGAATGATCTTCAGTAATAAACAGTTTGTAGATGGAATGATCTTCAGTAATAAACTTTTCTTTTTCTTATCATAGTTTGTAGATGGAATGATCTTCAGTAATAAACTTTTTCTTTCTTATCATAGTTTGTAGATGGATGATCTTCAGTAATAAACAGTTTGTAGATGGAATGATCTTCAGTAATAAACTTTTCTTTTTCTTATCATAGTTTGTAGATGGAATGATCTTCAGTAATAAACAGTTTGTAGATGGAATGATCTTCAGTAATAAACTTTTTCTTTTTCTTATCATAGTTGTAGATGGAATGATCTTCAGTAATAAACTTTTTCTTTTTCTTACATAGTTTGTAGATGGAATGATCTTCAGTAATAAACAGTTGTAGATGGAATGATCTTCAGTAATAAACTTTTCTTTTTCTTACATAGTTTGTAGATGGAATGATCTTCAGTAATAAACTTTTTCTTTTTCTTATCATAGTTTGTAGATGGAATGATCTTCAGTAATAAACAGTTTGTAGATGGAATGATCTTCAGTAATAAACTTTTCTTTTTCTTATCATAGTTTGTAGATGAATGATCTTCAGTAATAAACAGTTTGTAGATGGAATGATCTTCAGTAATAAACAGTTGTAGATGGAATGATCTTCAGTAATAAACAGTTTGTAGATGGAATGATCTTCAGTAATAAAACTTTTTCTTATCATAGTTTGTAGATGAATGATCTTCAGTAATAAACAGTTTGTAGATGGAATGATCTTCAGTAATAACAGTTTGTAGATGGAATGATCTTCAGTAATAAACAGTTTGTAGATGGAATGATCTTCATAAAACAGTTTGTAGATGGAATGATCTTCAGTAATAAACTTTTTCTTTTCTTATCATAGTTTGTAGATGAATGATCTTCAGTAATAAACAGTTTGTAGATGGAATGATCTTCAGTAATAAACTTTCTTTTTTCTTATCAAGTTTGTAGATGGAATGATCTTCAGTAATAAACAGTTTGTAGATGGAATGATCTTCAGTAATAAACAGTTTGTAGATGGAATGATCTTCAGTAATAAACAGTTTGTAGAGATGATCTTCAGTAATAACAGTTTGTAGATGGAATGATCTTCAGTAATAAACAGTTTGTAGATGGAATGATCTTCAGTAATAAACTTTTCTTTTTCTTATCATAGTTTGTAGATGGAATGATCTTCAGTAATAAACAGTTGTAGATGGAATGATCTTCAGTAATAAACAGTTTGTAGATGGAATGATCTTCAGTAATAAACAGTTTGTAGATGGAATGATCTTCAGTAATAAACTTTTTCTTTTTCTTATCATAGTTTGTAGATGGAATGATCTTCAGTAATAAACTTTTTCTTTTTTATCATAGTGTAGATGAATGATCTTCAGTAATAAACAGTTTGTAGATGGAATGATCTTCAGTAATAAACAGTTTTAGATGGAATGATCTTCAGTAATAAACTTTTTTTTCTATCATAGTTTGTAGATGGAATGATCTTCAGTAATAAACAGTTGTAGATGAATGATCTTCAGTAATAAACAGTTTGTAGATGGAATGATCTTCAGTAATAAACTTTTTCTTTTTCTTATCATAGTTTGTAGATGGAATGATCTTCAGTAATAAACTTTTTCTTTTTCTTATCATAGTTTGTAGATGGAATGATCTTCAGTAATAAACAGTTTGTAGATGGAATGATCTTCAGTAATAAACTTTTTCTTTTTCTTATCATAGTTTGTAGATGGAATGATCTTCAGTAATAAACTTTTCTTTTTCTTATCATAGTTTGTAGATGGAATGATCTTCAGTAATAAAACAGTTGTAGATGGATGATCTTCATAATAAACAGTTTGTAGATGGAATGATCTTCAGTAATAAACAGTTTGTAGATGGAATGATCTTCAGTAATAAACTTTTTCTTATCATAGTTTGTAGATGGAATGATCTTCAGTAATAAACAGTTTGTAGATGGAATGATCTTCAGTAATAAACTTTTTCTTTTCTTATCATAGTTTGTAGATGGAATGATCTTCAGTAATAAACTTCTTCTTTTCTTATCATAGTTTGTAGATGGAATGATCTTCAGTAATAAACAGTTTGTAGATGGAATGATCTTCAGTAATAAACTTTTTCTTTTTCTTATCATAGTTTGTAGATGGAATGATCTTCAGTAATAAACTTTTTCTTTTCTTATCAGTTTGTAGATGGAATGATCTTCAGTAATAAACTTTTCTTTTTCTTATCATAGTTTGTAGATGGAATGATCTTCAGTAATAAACTTTTCTTTTTCTTATCATAGTTTGTAGATGGAATGATCTTCAGTAATAAACAGTTTGTAGATGGAATGATCTTCAGTAATAAACTTTTCTTTTTCTTATCATAGTTTGTAGATGGAATGATCTTCAGTAATAAACAGTTTGTAGATGGAATGATCTTCAGTAATAAACTTTTTTTTTTCTTATCATAGTTTGTAGATGGAATGATCTTCAGTAATAAACAGTTTGTAGATGGAATGATCTTCAGTAATAAACTTTTTCTTTTTCTTATCATAGTTTGTAGATGGAATGATCTTCAGTAATAAACAGTTTGTAGATGGAATGATCTTCAGTAATAAACAGTTTGTAGATGGAATGATCTTTCAGTAATAAACAGTTTGTAGATGGAATGATCTTCAGTAATAAACAGTTTTAGATGGAATGATCTTCAGTAATAAACAGTTTGTAGATGGAATGATCTTCAGTAATAAACTTTTCTTTTTCTTATCATAGTTTGTAGATGGAATGATCTTCAGTAATAAACTTTGTAGATGAATGATCTTCAGTAATAAACAGTTTGTAGATGGAATGATCTTCAGTAATAAACTTTTTCTTTTTCTTATCATAGTTTGTAGATGGAATGATCTTCAGTAATAAACTTTTCTTTTTTCTTATCATAGTTTGTAGATGGAATGATCTTCAGTAATAAACAGTTTGTAGATGGAATGATCTTCAGTAATAAACTTTTTCTTTTTCTTATCATAGTTTGTAGATGGAATGATCTTCAGTAATAAACAGTTTGTAGATGGAATGATCTTCAGTAATAAACTTTTTCTTTTCTTATCATAGTTTGTAGATGGAATGATCTTCAGTAATAAACATTTGTAGATGGAATGATCTTCAGTAATAACAGTTTTAGATGGAATGATCTTCAGTAATAAACAGTTTGTAGATGGAATGATCTTCAGTAATAAACAGTTTGTAGATGGAATGATCTTCAGTAATAAACTTTTTCTTTTTCTTATCATAGTTGTAGATGGAATGATCTTCAGTAATAAACTTTCTTTTTCTTATCATAGTTTGTAGATGGAATGATCTTCAGTAATAAACAGTTTGTAGATGGAATGATCTTCAGTAATAAACTTCTTTTTCTTATCATAGTTTGTAGATGGAATGATCTTCAGTAATAAACTTTTTCTTTTTCTTATCATAGTTTGTAGATGGAATGATCTTCAGTAATAAACAGTTTGTAGATGGAATGATCTTCAGTAATAAACAGTTTGTAGATGGAATGATCTTCAGTAATAAACAGTTTGTAGATGGAATGATCTTCAGTAATAAACTTTTTCTTTTTCTTATCATAGTTTGTAGATGGAATGATCTTCAGTAATAAACAGTTTGTAGATGGAATGATCTTCAGTAATAAACAGTTTGTAGATGGAATGATCTTCAGTAATAAACATGTTTGTAGATGGAATGATCTTCAGTAATAAACAGTTTGTAGATGGAATGATCTTCAGTAATAAACTTTTTCTTTTTCTTATCATAGTTTGTAGATGGAATGATCTTCAGTAATAAACTTTTTCTTTTTCTTATCATAGTTTGTAGATGGAATGATCTTCAGTAATAAACAGTTTGTAGATGGAATGATCTTCAGTAATAAACTTTTGTCTTTTTCTTATCATAGTTTGTAGATGGAATGATCTTCAGTAATAAACTTTTTCTTTTCTTATCATAGTTTGTAGATGGAATGATCTTCAGTAATAAACAGTTTGTAGATGGAATGATCTTCAGTAATAAACTTTTTTCTTTTTCTTATCATAGTTTGTAGATGGAATGATCTTCAGTAATAAACAGTTTGTAGATGGAATGATCTTCAGTAATAAACTTTTTCTTTTTCTTATCATAGTTTGTAGATGGAATGATCTTCAGTAATAAACTTTTTCTTTTTCTTATCATAGTTTGTAGATGGAATGATCTTCAGTAATAAACAGTTTGTAGATGGAATGATCTTCAGTAATAAACTTTTCTTTTTCTTATCATAGTTTGTAGATGAATGATCTTCAGTAATAAACAGTTTGTAGATGGAATGATCTTCAGTAATAAACTTTTTCTTTTTCTTATCATAGTTTGTAGATGGAATGATCTTCAGTAATAAACAGTTTGTAGATGGAATGATCTTCAGTAATAAACTTTTCTTTTTCTTATCATAGTTTGTAGATGGAATGATCTTCAGTAATAAACTTTTTCTTTTTCTTATCATAGTTTGTAGATGGAATGATCTTCAGTAATAAACAGTTTGTAGATGGAATGATCTTCAGTAATAAACTTCTTCTTTTTCTTATCATAGTTTGTAGATGGAATGATCTTCAGTAATAAACTTTTCTTTTTCTTATCATAGTTTGTAGATGGAATGATCTTCAGTAATAAACAGTTTGTAGATGGAATGATCTTCAGTAATAAACAGTTTGTAGATGGAATGATCTTCAGTAATAAACAGTTTGTAGATGGAATGATCTTCAGTAATAAACTTTTTCCATATGTTATCATAGTTTGTAGATGGAATGATCTTCAGTAATAAACAGTTTGTAGATGGAATGATCTTCAGTAATAAACAGTTTGTAGATGGAATGATCTTCAGTAATAAACAGTTTGTAGATGGAATGATCTTCAGTAATAAACTTTTTCTTTTTCTTATCATAGTTTGTAGATGGAATGATCTTCAGTAATAAACAGTTTGTAGATGGAATGATCTTCAGTAATAAACTTTTCTTTTTCTTATCATAGTTTGTAGATGGAATGATCTTCAGTAATAAACAGTTTGTAGATGGAATGATCTTCAGTAATAAACAGTTTGTAGATGGGAATCGATCTTCAGTAATAAACAGTTTGTAGATGGAATGATCTTCAGTAATAAACAGTTTGTAGATGGAATGATCTTCAGTAATAAACAGTTTGTAGATGGAATGATCTTCAGTAATAAACTTTTTCTTTTTCTTATCATAGTTTGTAGATGGAATGATCTTCAGTAATAAACAGTTTGTAGATGGAATGATCTTCAGTAATAAACAGTTTGTAGATGGAATGATCTTCAGTAATAAACAGTTTGTAGATGGAATGATCTTCAGTAATAAACTTTTTCTTTTTCTTATCATAGTTTGTAGATGGAATGATCTTCAGTAATAAACTTTTTTTTTTTTCTTATCATAGTTTGTAGATGGAATGATCTTCAGTAATAAACAGTTTGTAGATGGAATGATCTTCAGTAATAAACATTTTGTAGATGGAATGATCTTCAGTAATAAACTTTTCTTTTTCTTATCATAGTTTGTAGATGGAATGATCTTCAGTAATAAACAGTTTGTAGATGGAATGATCTTCAGTAATAAACAGTTTGTAGATGGAATGATCTTCAGTAATAAACTTTTTCTTTTTCTTATCATAGTTTGTAGATGGAATGATCTTCAGTAATAAACTTTTTCTTTTTCTTATCATAGTTTGTAGATGGAATGATCTTCAGTAATAAACAGTTTGTAGATGGAATGATCTTCAGTAATAAACTTTTTCTTTTTCTTATCATAGTTTGTAGATGGAATGATCTTCAGTAATAAACTTTTCTTTTTCTTATCATAGTTTGTAGATGGAATGATCTTCATAATAAACAGTTTGTAGATGGAATGATCTTCAGTAATAAACTTTTTCTTTTCTTATCATAGTTTGTAGATGGAATGATCTTCAGTAATAAACAGTTTGTAGATGGAATGATCTTCAGTAATAAACAGTTTGTAGATGGAATGATCTTCAGTAATAAACAGTTTGTAGATGGAATGATCTTCAGTAATAAACTTTTCTTATCATAGTTTGTAGATGGAATGATCTTCAGTAATAAACAGTTTGTAGATGGAATGATCTTCAGTAATAAACAGTTTGTAGATGGAATGATCTTCAGTAATAAACAGTTTGTAGATGGAATGATCTTCAGTAATAAACTTTTTCTTTTCCTTATCATAGTTTGTAGATGGAATGATCTTCAGTAATAAACAGTTTGTAGATGGAATGATCTTCAGTAATAAACTTTTTCTTTTTCTTATCATAGCTTGTAGATGGAATGATCTTCAGTAATAAACAGTTTGTAGATGGAATGATCTTCAGTAATAAACAGTTTGTAGATGGAATGATCTTCAGTAATAAACAGTTTGTAGATGGAAATGATCTTCAGTAATAAACAGTTTGTAGATGGAATGATCTTCAGTAATAAACAGTTTGTAGATGGAATGATCTTCAGTAATAAACTTTTTCTTTTTCTTATCATAGTTTGTAGATGGAATGATCTTCAGTAATAAACAGTTTGTAGATGGAATGATCTTCAGTAATAAACAGTTTGTAGATGGAATGATCTTCAGTAATAAACAGTTTGTAGATGGAATGATCTTCAGTAATAAACTTTTTCTTTTTCTTATCATAGTTTGTAGATGGAATGATCTTCAGTAATAAACTTTTTCTTTTCTTATCATAGTTTGTAGATGGAATGATCTTCAGTAATAAACAGTTTGTAGATGGAATGATCTTCAGTAATAAACAGTTTGTAGATGGAATGATCTTCAGTAATAAACTTTTTCTTTTTCTTATCATAGTTTGTAGATGGAATGATCTTCAGTAATAAACAGTTTGTAGATGGAATGATCTTCAGTAATAAACAGTTTGTAGATGGATGATCTTCAGTAATAAACTTTTTCTTTTTCTTATCATAGTTTGTAGATGGAATGATCTTCAGTAATAAACTTTTCTTTTCTTATCATAGTTTGTAGATGGAATGATCTTCAGTAATAAACAGTTTGTAGATGGAATGATCTTCAGTAATAAACTTTTTCTTTTCTTATCATAGTTTGTAGATGGAATGATCTTCAGTAATAAACTTTTTCTTTTTTATCATAGTTTGTAGATGGAATGATCTTCAGTAATAAACAGTTTGTAGATGGAATGATCTTCAGTAATAAACAGTTTGTAGATGGAATGATCTTCAGTAATAAACAGTTTGTAGATTGTAGATGGAATGATCTTCAGTAATAAACTTTTTCTTTTCTTATCATAGTTTGTAGATGGAATGATCTCAGTAATAAACAGTTTGTAGATGGAATGATCTTCAGTAATAAACTTTTTCTTTTCTTATCATAGTTTGTAGATGGAATGATCTTCAGTAATAATCAGTTTGTAGATGGAATGATCTTCAGTAATAAACAGTTTGTAGATGGAATGATCTTCAGTAATAAACAGTTTGTAGATGGAATGATCTTCAGTAATAAACAGTTTGTAGATTGAATGATCTTCAGTAATAAACAGTTTGTAGATGGATGATCTTCAGTAATAAACTTTTTTTTTTCTTATCATAGTTTGTAGATGGAATGATCTTCAGTAATAAACAGTTTGTAGATGGAATGATCTTCAGTAATAACAGTTTGTAGATGGAATGATCTTCAGTAATAAACAGTTTGTAGATGGAATGATCTTCAGTAATAAACTTTTCTTTTTCTTATCATAGTTTGTAGATGGAATGATCTTCAGTAATAAATTTTCTTTTTCTTATCATAGTTTGTAGATGGAATGATCTTCAGTAATAAACAGTTTGTAGATGGAATGATCTTCAGTAATAAACAGTTTGTAGATGGAATGATCTTCAGTAATAAACTTTTTCTTTTTCTTATCATAGTTTGTAGATGGAATGATCTTCAGTAATAAACAGTTGTAGATGGAATGATCTTCAGTAATAAAAGTTTGTAGATGGAATGATCTTCAGTAATAAACTTTTTCTTTTTCTTATCATAGTTTGTAGATGGAATGATCTTCAGTAATAAACTTTTTTTTTCTATCATAGTTTGTAGATGGAATGATCTTCAGTAATAAACAGTTTGTAGATGGAATGATCTTCAGTAATAAATTCTTCTTTTTCTTATCATAGTTTGTAGATGGAATGATCTTCAGTAAATAAACTTTTTCTTTTTCTTATCATAGTTTGTAGATGGAATGATCTTCAGTAATAAACAGTTTGTAGATGGAATGATCTTCAGTAATAAACTTTTTCTTTTTCTTATCATAGTTTGTAGATGGAATGATCTTCAGTAATAAACAGTTTGTAGATGGAATGATCTTCAGTAATAAACTTTTTCTTTTCTATTATCATAGTTTGTAGATGAATGATCTTCAGTAATAAACTTTTTCTTTTTTTATCATAGTTGTAGATGGAATGATCTTCAGTAATAAACAGTTTGTAGATGGAATGATCTTCAGTAATAAACTTTTTCTTTTCTTATCATAGTTTGTAGATGGAATGATCTTCAGTAATAAACAGTTTGTAGATGGAATGATCTTCAGTAATAAACTTTTTCTTTTTCTTATCATAGTTTGTAGATGAATGATCTTCAGTAATAAACAGTTTGTAGATGGAATGATCTTCAGTAATAAACAGTTTGTAGATGGAATGATCTTCAGTAATAAACTTTTTCTTTTTTCTTATCATAGTTTGTAGATGGAATGATCTTCAGTAATAAACTTTTTCTTTTTCTTATCATAGTTTGTAGATGGAATGATCTTCAGTAATAAACAGTTTGTAGATGGAATGATCTTCAGTAATAAACTTTTTCTTTTTTTATCATAGTTTGTAGATGGAATGATCTTCAGTAATAAACTTTTTCTTTTCTTATCATAGTTTGTAGATGGAATGATCTTCAGTAATAAACAGTTTGTAGATGAATGATCTTCAGTAATAAACAGTTTGTAGATGGAATGATCTTCAGTAATAAACTTTTTCTTTTCTTATCATAGTTGTAGATGGAATGATCTTCAGTAATAAACTTTTCTTTTCTTATCAAGTTTGTAGATGGAATGATCTTCAGTAATAAACAGTTTGTAGATGGAATGATCTTCAGTAATAAACTTTTCTTTTTCTTATCATAGTTTGTAGATGGAATGATCTTCAGTAATAAACTTTTCTTTCTTATCATAGTTTGTAGATGGAATGATCTTCAGTAATAAACAGTTTGTAGAGAATGATCTTCAGTAATAAACAGTTTGTAGATGGAATGATCTTCAGTAATAAACAGTTTGTAGATGGAATGATCTTCAGTAATAAACTTTCTTTTCTTATCATAGTTTGTAGATGGAATGATCTTCAGTAATAAACAGTTTGTAGATGGAATGATCTTCAGTAATAAACTTTTCTTTTTCTTATCATAGTTTGTAGATGGAATGATCTTCAGTAATAAACAGTTTGTAGATGGAATGATCTTCAGTAATTAATAAAACTAGTTGTAGATGAATGATCTTCAGTAATAAACAGTTTGTAGATGGAATGATCTTCAGTAATAAACAGTTTGTAGATGGAATGATCTTCAGTAATAAACAGTTTGTAGATGGATGATCTTCAGTAATAAACTTTTTCTTTTCTTATCATAGTTGTAGATGGAATGATCTTCAGTAATAAACAGTTTGTAGATGGAATGATCTTCAGTAATAAACTTTTTCTTTTTCTTATCATAGTTTGTAGATGGAATGATCTTCAGTAATAAACTTTTTCTTCTTATCATAGTTTGTAGATGGAATGATCTTCAGTAATAAACAGTTTGTAGATGGAATGATCTTCAGTAATAAACTTTTCTTTTTCTTATCATAGTTTGTAGATGAATGATCTTCAGTAATAAACTTTTTCTTTTTCTTATCATAGTTTGTAGATGGAATGATCTTCAGTAATAAACAGTTTGTAGATGGAATGATCTTCAGTAATAAACTTTTCTTTTCTTATCATAGTTTGTAGATGGAATGATCTTCAGTAATAAACAGTTTGTAGATGGAATGATCTTCAGTAATAAACTTTTTCTTTTTCTTATCATAGTTTGTAGATGGAATGATCTTCAGTAATAAACTTTTCTTTTTCTTATCATAGTTTGTAGATGGAATGATCTTCAGTAATAAACAGTTTGTAGATGGAATGATCTTCAGTAATAAACTTTTCTTTTTCTTATCATAGTTTGTAGATGGAATGATCTTCAGTAATAAACAGTTTGTAGATGGAATGATCTTCAGTAATAAACTTTTCTTTTCTTATCATAGTTTGTAGATGGAATGATCTTCAGTAATAAACAGTTTGTAGATGGAATGATCTTCAGTAATAAACAGTTTGTAGATGGAATGATCTTCAGTAATAAACTTTTTCTTTTTCTTATCATAGTTTGTAGATGGAATGATCTTCAGTAATAAACTTTTTTCTTTCTTATCATAGTTTGTAGATGGAATGATCTTCAGTAATAAACAGTTGTAGATGGAATGATCTTCAGTAATAAACTTTTTCTTTTCTTATCATATGTAGATGGAATGATCTTCAGTAATAAACTTTTTCTTTTCTTATCATAGTTTGTAGATGGAATGATCTTCAGTAATAAAACAGTTTGTAGATGGAATGATCTTCAGTAATAAACAGTTTGTAGATGGAATGATCTTCAGTAATAAACTTTTTCTTTTTCTTATCATAGTTTGTAGATGGAATGATCTTCAGTAATAAACTTTTTCTTTTCTTATCATATTGTAGATGGAATGATCTTCAGTAATAAACAGTTTGTAGATGGAATGATCTTCAGTAATAAACTTTTCTTTTTTATCATAGTTTGTAGATGGAATGATCTTCAGTAATAAACTTTTCTTTTTCTTATCATATTTGTAGATGGAATGATCTTCAGTAATAAACAGTTTGTAGATGGAATGATCTTCAGTAATAAAACAGTTTGTAGATGGAATGATCTTCAGTAATAAACAGTTTGTAGATGGAATGATCTTCAGTAATAAACTTTTTTCTTTTCTTATCATATTGTAGATGGAATGATCTTCAGTAATAAACAGTTTGTAGATGGAATGATCTTCAGTAATAAACTTTTCTTTCTTATCATAGTTTGTAGATGGAATGATCTTCAGTATAAACAGTTTGTAGATGGAATGATCTTCAGTAATAAACAGTTTGTAGATGGAATGATCTTCAGTAATAAACAGTTTGTAGATGAAATGATCTTCAGTAATTAACAGTTTGTAGATGGAATGATCTTCAGTAATAAACAGTTTGTAGATGGAATGATCTTCAGTAATAAACTTTTTCTTTTTCTTATCATAGTTTGTAGATGGAATGATCTTCAGTAATAAACAGTTTGTAGATGAATGATCTTCAGTAATAAACAGTTTGTAGATGGAATGATCTTCAGTAATAAACAGTTTGTAGATGGAATGATCTTCAGTAATAAACAGTTTGTAGATGAATGATCTTCAGTAATAAACTTTCTTTTTCTTATCATAGTTGTAGATGGAATGATCTTCAGTAATAAACTTTTTCTTTTTCTTATCATAGTTTGTAGATGGAATGATCTTCAGTAATAAACAGTTTGTAGATGGAATGATCTTCAGTAATAAACAGTTTGTAGATGGAATGATCTTCAGTAATAAACTTTTCTTTTTCTTATCATAGTTTGTAGATGAATGATCTTCAGTAATAAACAGTTTGTAGATGGAATGATCTTCAGTAATAAACAGTTTGTAGATGGAATGATCTTCAGTAATAAACTTTTTCTTTCTTATCATGTTTGTAGATGGAATGATCTTCAGTAATAAACTTTTTCTTTTCTTATCATAGTTTGTAGATGGAATGATCTTCAGTAATAAACAGTTGTAGATGGAATGATCTTCAGTAATAAACTTTTTCTTTTTCTATCATAGTTTGTAGATGGAATGATCTTCAGTAATAAACTTTTCTTTTTCTTATCATAGTTTGTAGATGGATGATCTTCAGTAATAAACAGTTTGTAGATGGAATGATCTTCAGTAATAAACTTTTTCTTTCTTATCATAGTTTGTAGATGGAATGATCTTCAGTAATAACAGTTTGTAGATGAATGATCTTCAGTAATAAACTTTTTCTTCTTATCATAGTTTGTAGATGGAATGATCTTCAGTAATAAACAGTTTGTAGATGGAATGATCTTCAGTAATAACTTTTCTTTTTTCTTATCATTTGTAGATGGAATGATCTTCAGTAATAAACTTTTTCTTTTTCTTCATAGTTTGTAGATGGAATGATCTTCAGTAATAAACAGTTTGTAGATGGAATGATCTTCAGTAATAAAAGTTTAGATGAATGATCTTCAGTAATAAACAGTTTGTAGATGGAATGATCTTCAGTAATAAACAGTTTGTAGATGAATGATCTTCAGTAATAAACTTTTCTTTTTCTTATCATAGTTTGTAGATGGAATGATCTTCAGTAATAAACTTTTTCTTTTTCTTATCATAGTTTGTAGATGGAATGATCTTCAGTAATAAACAGTTTGTAGATGGAATGATCTTCAGTAATAAACTTTTTCTTTTTCTTATCTAGTTTGTAGATGGAATGATCTTCAGTAATAAACTTTTCTTTTTCTTATCATAGTTTGTAGATGGAATGATCTTCAGTAATAAACAGTTTGTAGATGGAATGATCTTCAGTAATAAACATTTGTAGATGGAATGATCTTCAGTAATAACAGTTGATGGAATGATCTTCAATATAAACTTTTTCTTTCTATCAGGTAAGAAATCTTCAGTAATAAACAGTTTGTAGATGGAATGATCTTCAGTAATAAACAGTTTGTAGATGGAATGATCTTCAGTAATAAACTTTTCTTTTCTTATCATAGTTTGTAGATGGAATGATCTTCAGTAATAAACAGTTTGTAGATGGAATGATCTTCAGTAATAAACTTTTTCTTTTTCTATCATAGTTTGTAGATGGAATGATCTTCAGTAATAAACAGTTTGTAGATGGAATGATCTTCAGTAATAAACAGTTTGTAGATGGAATGATCTCAGTAATAACAGTTTTTAGATGGAATGATCTTCAGTAATAAAACAGTTTGTAGATGGAATGATCTTCAGTAATAAACAGTTGTAGATGGAATGATCTTCAGTAATAAAACTTTCTTTTTCTTATCATAGTTTGTAGATGGAATGATCTCAGTAAAAACTTTTCAATTTCTATCATAGTTTGTAAGGAATGATCTTCAGTAATAAACAGTTTGTAGATGGAATGATCTTCAGTAATAAACTTTTCTTTTTCTTATCATATAGTTTGTAGATGGAATGATCTTCAGTAATAAAACAGTTTGAGGTAGATGGAATGATCTTCAGTAATAACTTTTTCTTATCATAGTTGTAGATGGAATGATCTTCAGTAATAACAGTTTGTAGATGGAATGATCTTCAGTAATAAACTTTTCTTTTTCTTATCATAGTTTGTAGATGGAATGATCTTCAGTAATAACAGTTGTAGATGGAATGAATTCTTCAGTAATAAACAGTTGTAGATGGAATGATCTTCAGTAATAAACGTTTGTAGATGAATGATCTTCAGTAAATAAACTTTCTTTCTTATCATAGTTTGTAGATGGAATGATCTTCAGTAATAAACAGTTGTAGATGGAATGATCTTCAGTAATAAACTTTTCTTTTTCTTATCATAGTTGTAGATGGAATATCTTCAGTAATAAACAGTTTGTAGATGAATGATCTTCAGTAATAAACAGTTTGTAGATGGAATGATCTTCAGTAATAAACAGTTGTAGATGAATGATCTTCAGTAATAAACTTTTCTTTTTTCTTATCATTAAGTTTGTAGATGGAATGATCTTCAGTAATAAACTTTTCTTTTCTTATCATAGTTTGTAGATGGAATGATTCTTCAGTAAATAAACATTGTAGATGGAATGATCTTCAGTAATAAACAGTTTGTAGATGAATGATCTTCAGTAATAACTTTTCTTTTTCTTATCATAGTTTGTAGATGGAATGATCTTCATAATAAAACTTTTCTTTTCTATCATAGTTTGTAGATGAATGATCTTCAGTAATAAACAGTTGTAGATGGAATGATCTTCAGTAATAAACTTTTCTTTTCTTATCATAGTTTGTAGATGGAATGATCTTCATAATAACAGTTGTGAATGGAAATGATCTTCAGTAAAATAAACTTTTTCTTTTCTTATCATGTTTGTAGATGGAATGATCTTCAGTAATATAAAACAGTTGTAGATGGAATGATCTTCAGTAATAAACTTTTCTTTTTCTTATCATAGTTTGTAGATGGAATGATCTTCAGTAATAAACAGTTTGTAGATGAATGATCTTCAGTAAAAACTTTTTCTTTTTATCATATTTGTAGATGGAATGATCTTCAGTTAATAAACAGTTGTAGATGGAATGATCTTCAGTAATAAAAACTTTCTTTTCTTATCATAGTTTGAGATGGAATATCTTCAGTAATAAACAGTTTGTAGATGGAATGATCTTCAGTAATAAACTTTTTCTTATCATAGTTTGTAGATGGAAGATTCAGTAATAACAGTTTGTAGATGGAAATGATCTTCAGTAATAAACAGTTTGTAGATGGAATGATCTTCAGTAATAAACTTTTTCTTTTCTTATCATAGTTTGTAGATGAATGATCTTCAGTAATAAACAGTTGTAGATGGAATGATCTTCAGTAATAAAACAGTTTGTAGATGGAATGATCTTCAGTAATAAACAGTTTGTAGATGGAATGATCTTCAGTAATAAACAGTTGTAGATGGATGATCTCAGTAAAAACTTTTTCTTTTTTTATCATAGTTGTAGATGGAATGATCTTCAGTAATAAACTTTCTTATCATAGTTTGTAGATGAATGATCTTCAGTAATAAACAGTTTGTAGATGGAATGATCTTCAGTAATAAACTTTTTCTTTTTCTATCATAGTTGTAGATGAATGATCTTCAGTAATAAACAGTTTTAGATGGAAGATCTCAGTAATTAAAACTTTTCTTATCATAGTTTGTAGATGGAATGATCTTCAGTAATAAACTTTTTCTTATCATAGTTTGTAGAGGAATATCTTTTCAGTAATAAAACAGTTGTAGATGGAATGATCTTCAGTAATAAACTTTTTCTTTTCTATCATAGTTTGTAGATGGAATGATCTTCAGTAATAAACTTTTTCTTATCATAGTTTGTAGATGGAATGATCTCAGTAATAAACAGTTTGTAGATGGAATGATCTTCAGTAAAAACTTTTTTATCCATAGTTTGTAGATGGAATGATCTTCAGTAATAAACAGTTTGTAGATGGAATGATCTTCAGTAATAAATTTTTCTTATCATAGTTTGTAGATGGAATGATCTTCAGTAATAAACAGTTGTAGATGGAATGATCTTCAGTAATAAACTTTTCTTTTCTTATCATAGTTTGTAGATGAATGATCTTCAGTAATAAACAGTTTGTAGATGGAATGATCTTCAGTAATAAACTTTTTCTTTTTCTTATCATAGTTTGTAGATGGAATGATCTTCAGTAATAAACAGTTTGTAGATGGAATGATCTTCAGTAATAAACAGTTTGTAGATGAATGATCTTCAGTAATAAACTTTTTCATTTTCTTATCATAGTTTGTAGATGGAATGATCTTTCAGTAATAAACAGTTTGTTGATGGAATGATCTTCAGTAATAAAACTTTTCTTTTTCTTATCAAGTTGTAGATGGAATGATCTTCAGTAATAAACAGTTTGTAGATGGAATGATCTCAGTAATTAAACAGTTTGTAGATGGAATGATCTTCAGTAATAAACAGTTTGAGATGGAATGATCTTCAGTAATAAACTTTTTCTTATCATAGTGTTAGATGGAATGATCTTCAGTAATAAACAGTTTGTAGATGGAATGATCTTCAGTAATAAACTTTTTCTTTTTCTTATCATAGTTTGTAGATGGAATGATCTTCAGTAATAAACAGTTTGTAGATGGAATGATCTTCAGTAATAAACAGTTTGTAGATGGAATGATCTTCAGTAATAAACTTTTTCTTTTTCTTATCATAGTTTGTAGATGGAATGATCTTCAGTAATGTAAAACAGTTTGTAGATGGAATGATCTTCAGTAATAAACTTCTTCTTTTTTCTATCAAATTGTAGATGGAATGATCTTCAGTAATAAACAGTTTGTAGATGGAATGATCTTCAGTAATAATCAGTTTGTAGATGGAATGATCTTCAGTAATAAACTTTTTCTTTTTCTTATCATAGTTTGTAGATGGAATGATCTTCAGTAATAAACAGTTTGTAGATGGAATGATCTTCAGTAATAAACTTTTTCTTTTTCTTATCATAGTTTGTAGATGGAATGATCTTCAGTAATAAACTTTTTCTTTTTCTATCATAGTGTAGATGGAATGATCTTCAGTAATAAACAGTTTGTAGATGGAATGATCTTCAGTAATAAACTTTTTTCTTATCATAGTTGTAGATGGAATGATCTTCAGTAATAAACAGTTTGTAGATGAATGATCTTCAGTAATAAACTTTTTCTTTTCTTATCATAGTTTGTAGATGGAATGATCTTCAGTAATAAACAGTTTGTAGATGGAATGATCTTCAGTAATAAACAGTTTGTAGATGGAATGATCTTCAGTAATAAACTTTTCTTTTTCTTATCATAGTTTGTAGATGGAATGATCTTCAGTAATAACAGTTTGTAGATGGAATGATCTTCAGTAATAAACAGTTTGTAGATGGAATGATCTTCAGTAATAAACAGTTTGTAGATGGAATGATCTTCAGTAATAAACAGTTGTAGATGAATGATCTTCAGTAATAAACAGTTTGTAGATGGAATGATCTTCAGTAAATAAACTTTTTCTTTTTCTTATCATAGTTTGTAGATGGAATGATCTTCAGTAATAAACAGTTTGTAGATGGAATGATCTTCAGTAATAAACAGTTTGTAGATGGAATGATCTTCAGTAATAAACTTTTTCTTTTCTTATCATAGTTTGTAGATGGAATGATCTTCAGTAATAACAGTTTGTAGATGGAATGATCTTCAGTAAATAAACAGTTTGTAGATGGAATGATCTTCAGTAATAAACTTTTTCTTTTTCTTATCATAGTTTGTAGATGGAATGATCTTCAGTAATAAACAGTTTGTAGATGGAATGATCTTCAGTAATAAAACAGTTTGTAGATGGAATGATCTTCAGTAATAAACAGTTTGTAGATGGAATGATCTTCAGTAATAAACTTTTTCTTTTCTTATCATAGTTTGTAGATGAATGATCTTCAGTAATAAACTTTTTCTTTTTCTATCATAGTTTGTAGATGGAATGATCTTCAGTAATAAACAGTTTTGTAGATGGAATGATCTTCAGTAATAAAACAGTTGTAGATGGAATGATCTTCAGTAATAAAACTTTTTCTTTTTTTATCATAGTTGTAGATGGAATGATCTTCAGTAATAAACTTTTCTTATCATAGTTTGTAGATGGAATGATCTTCAGTAATAAACAGTTTGTAGATGGAATGATCTTCAGTAATAAACTTTTCTTTTTCTTATCATAGTTGTAGATGGAATGATCTTCAGTAATAAACAGTTTGTAGATGGAATGATCTTCAGTAATAAACTTTTCTTATCATAGTTTGTAGATGGAATGATCTTCAGTAATAAACTTTCTTATCATAGTTTGTAGATGGAATGATCTTCAGTAATAAACAGTTTGTAGATGGAATGATCTTCAGTAATAAACTTTTCTTTTTCTTATCATAGTTTGTAGATGGAATGATCTTCAGTAATAAACTTTTTCTTATCATAGTTTGTAGATGGAATGATCTTCAGTAATAAACAGTTTGTAGATGGAATGATCTTCAGTAATAAACTTTTTCTATCATAGTTTGTAGATGGAATGATCTTCAGTAATAAACAGTTTGTAGATGGAATGATCTTCAGTAATAAATTTTCTTATCATAGTTTGTAGATGGAATGATCTTCAGTAATAAACAGTTTGTAGATGGAATGATCTTCAGTAATAAACTTTTTCTTTTCTTATCATAGTTTGTAGATGGAATGATCTTCAGTAATAAACAGTTTGTAGATGGAATGATCTTCAGTAATAAACTTTCTTTTCTTATCATAGTTTGTAGATGGAATGATCTTCAGTAATAAACAGTTTGTAGATGGAATGATCTTCAGTAATAAACAGTTTGTAGATGGAATGATCTTCAGTAATAAACTTTTTCTTTTTCTTATCATAGTTTGTAGATGGAATGATCTTCAGTAATAAACAGTTTGTAGATGGAATGATCTTCAGTAATAAACTTTTTCTTTTTCTTATCATAGTTTGTAGATGGAATGATCTTCAGTATAATAACAGTTTGTAGATTGAATGATCTTCAGTAATAAACAGTTTGTAGATGGAATGATCTTCAGTAATAAACAGTTTGTAGATGGAATGATCTTCAGTAATAAACTTTTTCTTATCATAGTTTGTAGATGGAATGATCTTCAGTAATAAACAGTTTGTAGATGGAATGATCTTCAGTAATAAACTTTTTCTTTCTCTTATCATAGTTTGTAGATGGAATGATCTTCAGTAATAAACAGTTTGTAGATGGAATGATCTTCAGTAATAAACAGTTTGTAGATGGAATGATCTTCAGTAATAAACTTTTTCTTTTCTTATCATAGTTTGTAGATGGAATGATCTTCAGTAATAAACAGTTTGTAGATGGAATGATCTTCAGTAATAAACTTTTTCTTTTTCTTATCATAGTTTGTAGATGGAATGATCTTCAGTAATAAACAGTTTTGTAGATGGAATGATCTTCAGTAATAAACAGTTTGTAGATGGAATGATCTTCAGTAATAAACTTTTCTTTTCTTATCATAGTTTGTAGATGGAATGATCTTCAGTAATAAACAGTTTGTAGATGGAATGATCTTCAGTAATAAACTTTCTTTTTCTTATCATAGTTTGTAGATGGAATGATCTTCAGTAATAAACAGTTTGTAGATGGAATGATCTTCAGTAATAACTTTTTCTTTTCTTATCATAGTTTGTAGATGGAATGATCTTCAGTAATAAACAGTTTGTAGATGGAATGATCTTCAGTAATAAACTTTTTCTTATCATAGTTTGTAGATGGAATGATCTTCAGTAATAAACAGTTTGTAGATGGAATGATCTTCAGTAATAAACTTTTTTTTTTTCTTATCATAGTTTGTAGATGGAATGATCTTCAGTAATAAACAGTTTGTAGATGGAATGATCTTCAGTAATAAACAGTTTGTAGATGGAATGATCTTCAGTAATAACTTTTTCTTTTCTTATCATAGTTTGTAGATGGAATGATCTTCAGTAATAAACAGTTTGTAGATGGAATGATCTTCAGTAATAAACAGTTTGTAGATGGAATGATCTTCAGTAATAAACAGTTTGTAGATGGAATGATCTTCAGTAATAAACAGTTTGTAGATGGAATGATCTTCAGTAATAAACAGTTTGTAGATGGAATGATCTTCAGTAATAAACTTTTCTTTTTCTTATCATAGTTTGTAGATGGAATGATCTTCAGTAATAAACAGTTTGTAGATGGAATGATCTTCAGTAATAAACAGTTTGTAGATGGAATGATCTTCAGTAATAAACTTTTTCTTTTTCTTATCATAGTTTGTAGATGGAATGATCTTCAGTAATAAACAGTTTGTAGATGGAATGATCTTCAGTAATAAACAGTTTGTAGATGGAATGATCTTCTTATCATAGTTTGTAGATGGAATGATCTTCAGTAATAAACAGTTTGTAGATGGAATGATCTTCAGTAATAAACTTTTTCTTTTTCTTATCATAGTTTGTAGATGGAATGATCTTCAGTAATAAACAGTTTGTAGATGGAATGATCTTCAGTAATAAACAGTTGTAGATGGAATGATCTTCAGTAATAAACTTTTTCTTTTCTTATCATAGTTTGTAGATGGAATGATCTTCAGTAATAAACAGTTTGTAGATGGAATGATCTTCAGTAATAAACTTTTTCTTATCATAGTTTGTAGATGGAATGATCTTCAGTAATAAACAGTTTGTAGATGGAATGATCTTCAGTAATAAACTTTTTCTTTTTCTATCATAGTTTGTAGATGGAATGATCTTCAGTAATAAACAGTTTGTAGATGGAATGATCTTCAGTAATAAACAGTTTGTAGATGGAATGATCTTCAGTAATAAACAGTTTGTAGATGGAATGATCTTCAGTAATAAACTTTTTCTTTTTCTTATCATAGTTTGTAGATGGAATGATCTTCAGTAATAAACTTTCTTTTCTTTCATAGTTTGTAGATGGAATGATCTTCAGTAATAAACATTGTAGATGGAATGATCTTCAGTAATAAACAGTTTGTAGATGGAATGATCTTCAGTAATAAACTTTTTCTTTTTTTTATCATAGTTTGTAGATGGAATGATCTTCAGTAAAAAACTTTTTCTTATCATAGTTTGTAGATGGAATGATCTTCAGTAATAAACTTTTTCTTTTTCTTATCATAGTTTGTAGATGGAATGATCTTCAGTAATAAACAGTTTGTAGATGGAATGATCTTCAGTAATAAACTTTTTGTAGATCTTATCATAGTTTGTAGATGGAATGATCTTCAGTAATAAACAGTTTGTAGATGGAATGATCTTCAGTAATAAACTTTTTCTTTTTCTTATCATAGTTTGTAGATGGAATGATCTTCAGTAATAAACAGTTTGTAGATGGAATGATCTTCAGTAATAAACAGTTTGTAGATGGAATGATCTTCAGTAATAAACTTTTTCTTTTCTTATCATAGTTTGTAGATGGAATGATCTTCAGTAATAAACAGTTTGTAGATGGAATGATCTTCAGTAATAAACAGTTTGTAGATGGAATGATCTTCAGTAATAAACAGTTTGTAGATGGAATGATCTTCAGTAATAAACAGTTTGTAGATGGAATGATCTTCAGTAATAAACTTAGATCTTTTCTTATCATAGTTTGTAGATGGAATGATCTTCAGTAATAAACAGTTTGTAGATGGAATGATCTTCAGTAATAAACAGTTTGTAGATGGAATGATCTTCAGTAATAAACTTTTTCTTTTTCTTATCATAGTTTGTAGATGGAATGATCTTCAGTAATAAACAGTTTGTAGATGGAATGATCTTCAGTAATAAACAGTTTGTAGATGGAATGATCTTCAGTAATAAACTTTTTCTTTTTCTTATCATAGTTTGTAGATGGAATGATCTTCAGTAATAAACAGTTTGTAGATGGAATGATCTTCAGTAATAAACAGTTTGTAGATGGAATGATCTTCAGTAATAAACAGTTTGTAGATGGAATGATCTTCAGTAATAAACAGTTTGTAGATGGAATGATCTTCAGTAATAAACTTTTTCTTTTTCTTATCATAGTTTGTAGATGGAATGATCTTCAGTAATAAACTTTTTCTTATCATAGTTTGTAGATGGAATGATCTTCAGTAATAAACAGTTTGTAGATGGAATGATCTTCAGTAATAAACTTTTTCTTGATCTTATCATAGTTTGTAGATGGAATGATCTTCAGTAATAAACAGTTTGTAGATGGAATGATCTTCAGTAATAAACTTTTTCTTATCATAGTTTGTAGATGAATGATCTTCAGTAATAAACAACTTTTTCTTATCATAGTTTGTAGATGGAATGATCTTCAGTAATAAACAGTTTGTAGATGGAATGATCTTCAGTAATAAACTTTTCTTTTTCTTATCATAGTTTGTAGATGGAATGATCTTCAGTAATAAACTTTTTCTTATCATAGTTTGTAGATGGAATGATCTTCAGTAATAAACAGTTTGTAGATGGAATGATCTTCAGTAATAAACTTTTTCTTATCATAGTTTGTAGATGGAATGATCTTCAGTAATAAACAGTTTGTAGATGGAATGATCTTCAGTAATAAATTTTCTTATCATAGTTTGTAGATGGAATGATCTTCAGTAATAAACAGTTTGTAGATGGAATGATCTTCAGTAATAAACTTTTTCTTTTCTTATCATAGTTTGTAGATGGAATGATCTTCAGTAATAAACAGTTTGTAGATGGAATGATCTTCAGTAATAAACTTTTTCTTTTCTTATCATAGTTTGTAGATGGAATGATCTTCAGTAATAAACAGTTTGTAGATGGAATGATCTTCAGTAATAAACAGTTTGTAGATGGAATGATCTTCAGTAATAAACATTTTCTTTTTCTTATCATAGTTTGTAGATGGAATGATCTTCAGTAATAAACAGTTTGTAGATGGAATGATCTTCAGTAATAAACTTTTTCTTTTTCTTATCATAGTTTGTAGATGGAATGATCTTCAGTAATAAACAGTTTGTAGATGGAATGATCTTCAGTAATAACAGTTTGTAGATGGAATGATCTTCAGTAATAAACAGTTTGTAGATGGAATGATCTTCAGTAATAAACTTTTTCTTATCATAGTTTGTAGATGGAATGATCTTCAGTAATAAACAGTTTGTAGATGGAATGATCTTCAGTAATAAACTTTTTCTTTTTCTTATCATAGTTTGTAGATGGAATGATCTTCAGTAATAAACAGTTTGTAGATGGAATGATCTTCAGTAATAAACAGTTTGTAGATGGAATGATCTTCAGTAATAAACTTTTTCTTTTTCTTATCATAGTTTGTAGATGGAATGATCTTCAGTAATAAACAGTTTGTAGATGGAATGATCTTCAGTAATAAACATTGTTCTTTTTCTTATCATAGTTTGTAGATGGAATGATCTTCAGTAATAAACAGTTTGTAGATGGAATGATCTTCAGTAATAAACAGTTTGTAGATGGAATGATCTTCAGTAATAAACTTTTTCTTTTCTTATCATAGTTTGTAGATGGAATGATCTTCAGTAATAAACAGTTTGTAGATGGAATGATCTTCAGTAATAAACTTTTTCTTTTTCCTAGTCATAGTTTGTAGATGGAATGATCTTCAGTAATAAACAGTTTGTAGATGGAATGATCTTCAGTAATAAACTTTTTCTTTTTCTTATCATAGTTTGTAGATGGAATGATCTTCAGTAATAAACAGTTTGTAGATGGAATGATCTTCAGTAATAAACTTTTTCTTATCATAGTTTGTAGATGGAATGATCTTCAGTAATAAACAGTTTGTAGATGGAATGATCTTCAGTAATAAACTTTTTCTTTTCTTATCATAGTTTGTAGATGGAATGATCTTCAGTAATAAACAGTTTGTAGATGGAATGATCTTCAGTAATAAACAGTTTGTAGATGGAATGATCTTCAGTAATAAACTTTTTCTTTTTCTTATCATAGTTTGTAGATGGAATGATCTTCAGTAATAAACAGTTTGTAGATGGAATGATCTTCAGTAATAAACAGTTTGTAGATGGAATGATCTTCAGTAATAAACAGTTTGTAGATGGAATGATCTTCAGTAATAAACAATTTGTAGATGGAATGATCTTCAGTAATAAACAGTTTGTAGATGGAATGATCTTCAGTAATAAACTTTTTCTTTTTCTTATCATAGTTTGTAGATGGAATGATCTTCAGTAATAAACAGTTTGTAGATGGAATGATCTTCAGTAATAAAACTTTTTCTTATCATAGTTTGTAGATGGAATGATCTTCAGTAATAAACAGTTTGTAGATGGAATGATCTTCAGTAATAAACTTTTTCTTATCATAGTTTGTAGATGGAATGATCTTCAGTAATAAACAGTTTGTAGATGGAATGATCTTCAGTAATAAATTTTTTATCATAGTTTGTAGATGGAATGATCTTCAGTAATAAACAGTTTGTAGATGGAATGATCTTCAGTAATAAACTTTTTCTTTTTCTTATCATAGTTTGTAGATGGAATGATCTTCAGTAATAAACAGTTTGTAGATGGAATGATCTTCAGTAATAAACTTTTTTTTCTTATCATAGTTTGTAGATGGAATGATCTTCAGTAATAAACAGTTTGTAGATGGAATGATCTTCAGTAATAAACAGTTTGTAGATGGAATGATCTTCAGTAATAAACTTTTTCTTTTCTTATCATAGTTTGTAGATGGAATGATCTTCAGTAATAAACAGTTTGTAGATGGAATGATCTTCAGTAATAAACTTTTTCTTTTTCTTATCATAGTTTGTAGATGGAATGATCTTCAGTAATAAACAGTTTGTAGATGGAATGATCTTCAGTAATAAACAGTTTGTAGATGGAATGATCTTCAGTAATAAACAGTTTGTAGATGGAATGATCTTCAGTAATAAACTTTTTCTTATCATAGTTTGTAGATGGAATGATCTTCAGTAATAAACAGTTTGTAGATGGAATGATCTTCAGTAATAAACTTTTTCTTTTCTTATCATAGTTTGTAGATGGAATGATCTTCAGTAATAAACAGTTTGTAGATGGAATGATCTTCAGTAATAAACAGTTTGTAGATGGAATGATCTTCAGTAATAAACTTTTCTTTTTCTTATCATAGTTTGTAGATGGAATGATCTTCAGTAATAAACAGTTTGTAGATGGAATGATCTTCAGTAATAAACTTTTTCTTTTCTTATCATAGTTTGTAGATGGAATGATCTTCAGTAATAAACAGTTTGTAGATGGAATGATCTTCAGTAATAAACAGTTTGTAGATGGAATGATCTTCAGTAATAAACTTTTTCTTTTTCTTATCATAGTTTGTAGATGGAATGATCTTCAGTAATAAACAGTTTGTAGATGGAATGATCTTCAGTAATAAACTTTTTCTTTTTCTTATCATAGTTTGTAGATGGAATGATCTTCAGTAATAAACAGTTTGTAGATGGAATGATCTTCAGTAATAAACAGTTTGTAGATGGAATGATCTTCAGTAATAAACTTTTTCTTATCATAGTTTGTAGATGGAATGATCTTCAGTAATAAACAGTTTGTAGATGGAATGATCTTCAGTAATAAAATTTTCTTATCATAGTTTGTAGATGGAATGATCTTCAGTAATAAACAGTTTGTAGATGGAATGATCTTCTTATCATAGTTTGTAGATGGAATGATCTTCAGTAATAAACAGTTTGTAGATGGAATGATCTTCAGTAATAAACTTTTTCTTTTTCTTATCATAGTTTGTAGATGGAATGATCTTCAGTAATAAACAGTTTGTAGATGGAATGATCTTCAGTAATAAACAGTTTGTAGATGGAATGATCTTCAGTAATAAACTTTTCTTTTCTTATCATAGTTTGTAGATGGAATGATCTTCAGTAATAAACAGTTTGTAGATGGAATGATCTTCAGTAATAAACTTTTTCTTTTCTTATCATAGTTTGTAGATGGAATGATCTTCAGTAATAAACAGTTTGTAGATGGAATGATCTTCAGTAATAAACAGTTTGTAGATGGAATGATCTTCAGTAATAAACAGTTTGTAGATGGAATGATCTTCAGTAATAAACTTTTTCTTATCATAGTTTGTAGATGGAATGATCTTCAGTAATAAACAGTTTGTAGATGGAATGATCTTCAGTAATAAACTTTTTCTTTTCTTATCATAGTTTGTAGATGGAATGATCTTCAGTAATAAACAGTTTGTAGATGGAATGATCTTCAGTAATAAACAGTTTGTAGATGGAATGATCTTCAGTAATAAACTTTTTCTTCAGCTTATCATAGTTTGTAGATGGAATGATCTTCAGTAATAAACAGTTTGTAGATGGAATGATCTTCAGTAATAAACTTTTCTTTTTCTTATCATAGTTTGTAGATGGAATGATCTTCAGTAATAAACAGTTTGTAGATGGAATGATCTTCAGTAATAAACAGTTTGTAGATGGAATGATCTTCAGTAATAAACTTTTCTTTTCTTATCATAGTTTGTAGATGGAATGATCTTCAGTAATAAACAGTTTGTAGATGGAATGATCTTCAGTAATAAACTTTTTCTTTTTCTTATCATAGTTTGTAGATGGAATGATCTTCAGTAATAAACAGTTTGTAGATGGAATGATCTTCAGTAATAAACTTTTTCTTTTTCTTATCATAGTTTGTAGATGGAATGATCTTCAGTAATAAACAGTTTGTAGATGGAATGATCTTCAGTAATAAACAGTTTGTAGATGGAATGATCTTCAGTAATAAACAGTTTGTAGATGGAATGATCTTCAGTAATAAACTTCGTTTTCTTATCATAGTTTGTAGATGGAATGATCTTCAGTAATAAACAGTTTGTAGATGGAATGATCTTCAGTAATAAACTTTTCTTTTTCTTATCATAGTTTGTAGATGGAATGATCTTCAGTAATAAACAGTTTGTAGATGGAATGATCTTCAGTAATAAACAGTTTGTAGATGGAATGATCTTCAGTAATAAACTTTTTCTTTTTCTTATCATAGTTTGTAGATGGAATGATCTTCAGTAATAAACAGTTTGTAGATGGAATGATCTTCAGTAATAAATCTTTTCTTTTTCTTATCATAGTTTGTAGATGGAATGATCTTCAGTAATAAACAGTTTGTAGATGGAATGATCTTCAGTAATAAACAGTTTGTAGATGGAATGATCTTCAGTAATAAACTTTTTCTTTTCTTATCATAGTTTGTAGATGGAATGATCTTCAGTAATAAACAGTTTGTAGATGGAATGATCTTCAGTAATAAACTTTTTCTTTTTCTTATCATAGTTTGTAGATGGAATGATCTTCAGTAATAAACAGTTTGTAGATGGAATGATCTTCAGTAATAAACTTTTTCTTTTTCTTATCATAGTTTGTAGATGGAATGATCTTCAGTAATAAACAGTTTGTAGATGGAATGATCTTCAGTAATAAACTTTTTCTTATCATAGTTTGTAGATGGAATGATCTTCAGTAATAAACAGTTTGTAGATGGAATGATCTTCAGTAATAAACTTTTTCTTTTCTTATCATAGTTTGTAGATGGAATGATCTTCAGTAATAAACAGTTTGTAGATGGAATGATCTTCAGTAATAAACAGTTTGTAGATGGAATGATCTTCAGTAATAAACTTTTTTTAGATCTTATCATAGTTTGTAGATGGAATGATCTTCAGTAATAAACAGTTTGTAGATGGAATGATCTTCAGTAATAAACAGTTTGTAGATGGAATGATCTTCAGTAATAAACAGTTTGTAGATGGAATGATCTTCAGTAATAAACAGTTTGTAGATGGAATGATCTTCAGTAATAAACAGTTTGTAGATGGAATGATCTTCAGTAATAAACTTTTTCTTTTTCTTATCATAGTTTGTAGATGGAATGATCTTCAGTAATAAACAGTTTGTAGATGGAATGATCTTCAGTAATAAACAGTTTGTAGATGGAATGATCTTCAGTAATAAACTTTTCTTTTCTTATCATAGTTTGTAGATGGAATGATCTTCAGTAATAAACAGTTTGTAGATGGAATGATCTTCAGTAATAAACAGTTTGTAGATGGAATGATCTTCAGTAATAAACTTTTCTTTTTCTTATCATAGTTTGTAGATGGAATGATCTTCAGTAATAAACAGTTTGTAGATGGAATGATCTTCAGTAATAAACTTTTTCTTTTCTTATCATAGTTTGTAGATGGAATGATCTTCAGTAATAAACAGTTTGTAGATGGAATGATCTTCAGTAATAAACAGTTTGTAGATGGAATGATCTTCAGTAATAAACTTTTCTTTTTCTTATCATAGTTTGTAGATGGAATGATCTTCAGTAATAAACAGTTTGTAGATGGAATGATCTTCAGTAATAAACTTTTCTTATCATAGTTTGTAGATGGAATGATCTTCAGTAATAAACAGTTTGTAGATGGAATGATCTTCAGTAATAAACTTTTTCTTTTTCTTATCATAGTTTGTAGATGGAATGATCTTCAGTAATAAACAGTTTGTAGATGGAATGATCTTCAGTAATAAACAGTTTGTAGATGGAATGATCTTCAGTAATAAACAGTTTGTAGATGGAATGATCTTCAGTAATAAACTTTTTCTTTCTTATCATAGTTTGTAGATGGAATGATCTTCAGTAATAAACTTTTTTTTTCTTATCATAGTTTGTAGATGGAATGATCTTCAGTAATAAACAGTTTGTAGATGGAATGATCTTCAGTAATAAACAGTTTGTAGATGGAATGATCTTCAGTAATAAACTTTTTCTTTTTCTTATCATAGTTTGTAGATGGAATGATCTTCAGTAATAAACTTTTTTCTTTCATAGTTTGTAGATGGAATGATCTTCAGTAATAAACAGTTTGTAGATGGAATGATCTTCAGTAATAAACTTTTTCTTTTCTTATCATAGTTTGTAGATGGAATGATCTTCAGTAATAAACAGTTTGTAGATGGAATGATCTTCAGTAATAAACTTTTTCTTATCATAGTTTGTAGATGGAATGATCTTCAGTAATAAACTTTTTCTTATCATAGTTTGTAGATGGAATGATCTTCAGTAATAAACAGTTTGTAGATGGAATGATCTTCAGTAATAAACAGTTTGTAGATGGAATGATCTTCAGTAATAAACTTTTTCTTATCATAGTTTGTAGATGGAATGATCTTCAGTAATAAACAGTTTGTAGATGGAATGATCTTCAGTAATAAACAGTTTGTAGATGGAATGATCTTCAGTAATAAACAGTTTGTAGATGGAATGATCTTCAGTAATAAACTTTTTCTTTTTCTTATCATAGTTTGTAGATGGAATGATCTTCAGTAATAAACAGTTTGTAGATGGAATGATCTTCAGTAATAAACTTTTTCTTTTTCTTATCATAGTTTGTAGATGGAATGATCTTCAGTAATAAACAGTTTGTAGATGGAATGATCTTCAGTAATAAACTTTTTCTTTTTCTTATCATAGTTTGTAGATGGAATGATCTTCAGTAATAAACAGTTTGTAGATGGAATGATCTTCAGTAATAAACTTTTTCTTTATCATAGTTTGTAGATGGAATGATCTTCAGTAATAAACAGTTTGTAGATGGAATGATCTTCAGTAATAAACTTTTTCTTTTCTTATCATAGTTTGTAGATGGAATGATCTTCAGTAATAAACAGTTTGTAGATGGAATGATCTTCAGTAATAAACAGTTTGTAGATGGAATGATCTTCAGTAATAAACTTTTTCTTTTTCTTATCATAGTTTGTAGATGGAATGATCTTCAGTAATAAACAGTTTGTAGATGGAATGATCTTCAGTAATAAACAGTTTGTAGATGGAATGATCTTCAGTAATAAACAGTTTGTAGATGGAATGATCTTCAGTAATAAACAGTTTGTAGATGGAATGATCTTCAGTAATAAACAGTTTGTAGATGGAATGATCTTCAGTAATAAACTTTTTCTTTTTCTTATCATAGTTTGTAGATGGAATGATCTTCAGTAATAAACAGTTTGTAGATGGAATGATCTTCAGTAATAAACAGTTTGTAGATGGAATGATCTTCAGTAATAAACTTTTTCTTTTTCTTATCATAGTTTGTAGATGGAATGATCTTCAGTAATAAACAGTTTGTAGATGGAATGATCTTCAGTAATAAACTTTTTCTTTTTCTTATCATAGTTTGTAGATGGAATGATCTTCAGTAATAAACAGTTTGTAGATGGAATGATCTTCAGTAATAAACTTTTCTTTTTCTTATCATAGTTTGTAGATGAATGATCTTCAGTAATAAACAGTTTGTAGATGGAATGATCTTCAGTAATAAACTTTTCTTATCATAGTTTGTAGATGGAATGATCTTCAGTAATAAACAGTTTGTAGATGGAATGATCTTCAGTAATAAACTTTTTCTTTTTCTTATCATAGTTTGTAGATGGAATGATCTTCAGTAATAAACAGTTTGTAGATGGAATGATCTTCAGTAATAAACAGTTTGTAGATGGAATGATCTTCAGTAATAAACTTTTTCGTTAGTTCTTATCATAGTTTGTAGATGGAATGATCTTCAGTAATAAACAGTTTGTAGATGGAATGATCTTCAGTAATAAACAGTTTGTAGATGGAATGATCTTCAGTAATAAACAGTTTGTAGATGGAATGATCTTCAGTAATAAACAGTTTGTAGATGGAATGATCTTCAGTAATAAACAGTTTGTAGATGGAATGATCTTCAGTAATAAACTTTTTCTTTTTCTTATCATAGTTTGTAGATGGAATGATCTTCAGTAATAAACAGTTTGTAGATGGAATGATCTTCAGTAATAAACAGTTTGTAGATGGAATGATCTTCAGTAATAAACTTTTCTTTCTTATCATAGTTTGTAGATGGAATGATCTTCAGTAATAAACAGTTTGTAGATGGAATGATCTTCAGTAATAAACAGTTTGTAGATGGAATGATCTTCAGTAATAAACTTTTTCTTTTTCTTTTCATAGTTTGTAGATGGAATGATCTTCAGTAATAAACAGTTTGTAGATGGAATGATCTTCAGTAATAAACTTTTTCTTTTTCTTATCATAGTTTGTAGATGGAATGATCTTCAGTAATAAACAGTTTGTAGATGGAATGATCTTCAGTAATAAACAGTTTGTAGATGGAATGATCTTCAGTAATAAACTTTTCTTTTTCTTATCATAGTTTGTAGATGGAATGATCTTCAGTAATAAACAGTTTGTAGATGGAATGATCTTCAGTAATAAACTTTTTCTTATCATAGTTTGTAGATGGAATGATCTTCAGTAATAAACAGTTTGTAGATGGAATGATCTTCAGTAATAAACTTTTTCTTTTTCTTATCATAGTTTGTAGATGGAATGATCTTCAGTAATAAACAGTTTGTAGATGGAATGATCTTCAGTAATAAACAGTTTGTAGATGGAATGATCTTCAGTAATAAACAGTTTGTAGATGAATGATCTTCAGTAATAAACTTTTTCTTTTTCTTATCATAGTTTGTAGATGGAATGATCTTCAGTAATAAACTTTTTCTTTTCTTATCATAGTTTGTAGATGGAATGATCTTCAGTAATAAACAGTTTGTAGATGGAATGATCTTCAGTAATAAACAGTTTGTAGATGGAATGATCTTCAGTAATAAACTTTTTCTTTTTCTTATCATAGTTTGTAGATGGAATGATCTTCAGTAATAAACTTTTTCTTATCATAGTTTGTAGATGGAATGATCTTCAGTAATAAACAGTTTGTAGATGGAATGATCTTCAGTAATAAACTTTTTCTTTTTCTTATCATAGTTTGTAGATGGAATGATCTTCAGTAATAAACAGTTTGTAGATGGAATGATCTTCAGTAATAAACTTTTTCTTATCATATTGTAGATGAATGATTTCAGTAATAAACTTTTTCTTATCATAGTTTGTAGATGGAATGATCTTCAGTAATAAACAGTTTGTAGATGGAATGATCTTCAGTAATAAACAGTTTGTAGATGGAATGATCTTCAGTAATAAACTTTTTCTTTTTCTTATCATAGTTTGTAGATGGAATGATCTTCAGTAATAAACAGTTTGTAGATGGAATGATCTTCAGTAATAAACAGTTTGTAGATGGAATGATCTTCAGTAATAAACAGTTTGTAGATGGAATGATCTTCAGTAATAAACTTTTTCTTTTCTTATCATAGTTTGTAGATGGAATGATCTTCAGTAATAAACAGTTTGTAGATGGAATGATCTTCAGTAATAAACTTTTCTTTTCTTATCATAGTTTGTAGATGGAATGATCTTCAGTAATAAACAGTTTGTAGATGGAATGATCTTCAGTAATAAACTTTTCTTTTTCTTATCATAGTTTGTAGATGGAATGATCTTCAGTAATAAACAGTTTGTAGATGGAATGATCTTCAGTAATAAACTTTTCTTTTTCATAGTTTGTAGATGGAATGATCTTCAGTAATAAACAGTTTGTAGATGGAATGATCTTCAGTAATAAACTTTTTCTTTTTCTTATCATAGTTTGTAGATGGAATGATCTTCAGTAATAAACAGTTTGTAGATGGAATGATCTTCAGTAATAAACAGTTTGTAGATGGAATGATCTTCAGTAATAAACTTTTTCTTTTCTTATCATAGTTTGTAGATGGAATGATCTTCAGTAATAAACAGTTTGTAGATGGAATGATCTTCAGTAATAAACAGTTTGTAGATGAATGATCTTCAGTAATAAACGTTTGTAGATGGAATGATCTTCAGTATAAAACAGTTTGTAGATGGAATGATCTTCAGTAATAAACAGTTTGTAGATGGAATGATCTTCAGTAATAAACTTTTTCTTTTTCTTATCATAGTTTGTAGATGGAATGATCTTCAGTAATAAAAGTTTGTAGATGGAATGATCTTCAGTAATAAACAGTTTGTAGATGGAATGATCTTCAGTAATAAACTTTTTCTTTTTCTTCTCATAGTTTGTAGATGGAATGATCTTCAGTAATAAACAGTTTGTAGATGGAATGATCTTCAGTAATAAACAGTTTGTAGATGGAATGATCTTCAGTAATAAACTTTTCTTCTATCATAGTTTGTAGATGGAATGATCTTCAGTAATAAACAGTTTGTAGATGGAATGATCTTCAGTAATAAACTTTTTTTTTCTTATCATAGTTTGTAGATGGAATGATCTTCAGTAATAAACAGTTTGTAGATGAATGATCTTCAGTAATAAACAGTTTGTAGATGGAATGATCTTCAGTAATAAACTTTTTCTTTTTCTTATCATAGTTTGTAGATGGAATGATCTTCAGTAATAAACAGTTTGTAGATGAATGATCTTCAGTAATAAACTTTTTCTTATCATAGTTTGTAGATGGAATGATCTTCAGTAATAACAGTTTGTAGATGGAATGATCTTCAGTAATAAACTTTTTCTTTTTCTTATCATAGTTTGTAGATGGAATGATCTTCAGTAATAAACAGTTTGTAGATGGAATGATTTCAGTAAAAACAGTTTGTAGATGGAATGATCTTCAGTAATAACAGTTGTAGATGGAATGATCTTCAGTAATAAACTTTTTCTTTTTCTTATCATAGTTTGTAGATGGAATGATCTTCAGTAATAAACTTTTTTCTTTTTCTTATCATAGTTTGTAGATGGAATGATCTTCAGTAATAAACAGTTTGTAGATGGAATGATCTTCAGTAAATAAACAGTTTGTAGATGGAATGATCTTCAGTAATAAACTTTTTCTTTTTCTTATCATAGTTTGTAGATGGAATGATCTTCAGTAATAAACTTGTTTCTTATCATAGTTGTAGATGGAATGATCTTCAGTAATAAACAGTTTGTAGATGGAATGATTTCAGTAATAACTTTTTCTTTTTCTTATCATAGTTTGTAGATGGATGATCTTCAGTAATAAACAGTTTGTAGATGAATGATCTTCAGTAATAACTTTTTCTTATCATAGTTTGTAGATGAATGATCTTCAGTAAAAACTTTTCTTACATAGTTTGTAGATGGAATGATCTTCAGTAATAAACAGTTTGTAGATGGAATGATCTTCAGTAATAAACAGTTTGTAGATGGAATGATCTTCAGTAATAAACTTTCTTCTATCATAGTTTGTAGATGAATGATCTTCAGTAATAAACAGTTTGTAGATGGAATGATCTTCAGTAATAAACAGTTTGTAGATGGAATGATCTTCAGTAATAAACAGTTTGTAGATGGAATGATCTTCTTATCATAGTTTGTAGATGGAATGATCTTCAGTAATAAACAGTTTGTAGATGGAATGATCTTCAGTAATAAACTTTTTCTTATCATAGTTTGTAGATGGAATGATCTTCAGTAATAAACAGTTTGTAGATGAATGATCTTCAGTAATAAACTTTTTCTTATTCATAGTTTGTAGATGGAATGATCTTCAGTAATAAACAGTTTGTAGATGGAATGATCTTCAGTAATAAACAGTTTGTAGATGGAATGATCTTCAGTATAAACAGTTTTAGATGGAATGATCTTCTAATAAACAGTTTGTAGATGGAATGATCTTCAGTAATAACAGTTTAGATGAATGATCTCAGTAATAAACTTTTTCTTTTCTAATCATGTTTGTAGATGGAATGATCTTCAGTAATAAACTTTTTCTTTTTCTATCATAGTTTGTAGATGGAATGATCTTCAGTAATAAACAGTTTGTAGATGGAATGATCTTCAGTAATAAACAGTTTGTAGATGGAATGATCTTCAGTAATAAACTTTTTCTTTTCTTATCATAGTTTGTAGATGGAATGATCTTCAGTAATAAACAGTTTGTAGATGGAATGATCTTCAGTAATAAAACAGTTTGTAGATGGAATGATCTTCAGTAATAAACTTTTTCTTTTTCTTATCATAGTTTGTAGATGGAATGATCTAGTCAATAAACAGTTTGTAGATGAATGATCTTCAGTAATAAAACATTTGTAGATGGAATGATCTTAGTAATAAACTTTTTCTTTTTCTATCATAGTTTGTAGATGGAATGATCTTCAGTAATAAACAGTTTGTAGATGGAATGATCTTCAGTAATAAACTTTTCTTTTGTATCAATAGTTTGTATGGAATGATCTTCAGTAATAAACAGTTTGTAGATGGAATGATCTTCAGTAATAAACTTTTCTTTTCTTATCATAGTTTGTAGATGGAATGATCTTCAGTAATAAACAGTTTGTAGATGGAATGATCTTAGTAATAAAACTTTTTCTTTTTCTATCATAGTTTGTAGATGGAATGATCTTCAGTAATAAACAGTTGTTAGATGAATGATCTTAGTAATAACAGTTTGTAGATGAATGATCTTCAGTAATAAACAGTTTGTAATGAATGATCTTCAGTAATAACTTTTCTTTCTTATCATAGTTTGTAGATGGAATTTTCTTCAGTAATAAAACAGTTTGTAGATGGAAGATCTTCAGTAAATAAACTTTGTCTTTTTTCTTATCATAGTTTGTAGATGGAATGATCTTCAGTAATAAACAGTTTGTAGATGGATGATCTTCAGTAAATAAACTTTCTTATCATGTTTGTAGATGGAATGATCTTCAGTAATAAACAGTTTGTAGATGGAATGATCTTCAGTAATAAACAGTTTGTAGATGGAATGATCTTCAGTAATAAACTTTTTCTTTTTCTTATCATAGTTTAGATGAAATGATCTTCAGTAATAAACAGTTGTAGATGGAATGATTTTCAGTAATAACTTTTCTTTTCTTATCATAGTTTGTAGATGGATGATCTTCAGTAATAAACAGTTTGTAGATGGAATGATCTCAACGAGTAAGTAACTTTTCTTTTTCTTATCATAGTTGTAGATGGATGCTTCAGTAATAAAACAGTTTTAGATGGAATGATCTTCATAATAAACAGTTTGTAGATGAATGATCTTCATACATAACAGTTTGTAGATGGAATGATCTTCGATTATAAACTTTTTCTTTTTTTCTTATCATTAGTTTGTAGATGGAATGATCTTCAGTAATAAAACAGTTGTAGATGGAATGATCTTCAGTAATAAACTGTCTTTTTCTTATCATAGTTTGTAGATGGAATGATCTTCAGTAATAAACAGTTTTGTAGATGGAATGATCTTCAGTAATAAACAGTTTGTAGATGGAA
>JAAVKF010000061.1:55000-133919 GCA_012070555.1 Brugia pahangi | reverse complement strand
AAAAAAACCTAAAATTACAAAAAAAAAAAAAAATCATGTTTGCTATCTGTTTTGATGATAATAAATTGAATAACTCAGTGATTAAATTAAATTATGAAATAATTTTTTATTTTTTAGTTGCAATATAATATAGAATAAAAGAATCAATTAAACTATTTAGTACCTAAATTAGATTAGTTAAAAAAATCAGCGAAACAAAAAATATTCATTTAAAAATGATGAAATTAATGAAATTGAAAAAATATTTTTTTCTTTTTTAAGAAAAACTAATTTTCTTTTAAAGTTTCAAAGAATTTGGTAAATATTGTTACTGTTATTGTTATTATTGCTACCTTTCAAATTTAACTACTAATATATGTCATACCTTTTTTTTTTTTTTTTTTTTTTCAAAATTTGTCTACTTAAATTACTATACTTTTTTTTTTTTGGTGATATTTAAATGGTTATGCTTTATTTAAATTTATTCTAGCATGTGGAATTCTAGCATGTTTAAGGATATTTATTTGGTATTATTTAATTTAGAATATTTGGAATGTAATATTGTTTATCTTGTATAATAGCTCAAATATTTTAGAAAAAGTAATAAAAAATTAATGAAATTGAAAAATATTTTTCTTTTTAAGAAAAACTAATTTTCTTTTAAAGTTTCAAAGAATTTGGTAAATATTGTTACTGTTATTGTTATTATTGCTACCTTTCAAATTTAACTAAATATATGTCATACCTTTTTTTTTTCTTTTTTTTTCAAAATTTGTCTACTTAAATTACTATACTTTTTTTTTTTTGGTGATATTTAAATGGTTATGCTTTATTTAAATTTATTCTAGCATGTGGAATTCTAGCATGTTTAAGGATATCTATTTGGTATTATTTAATTTAGAATATTTGGAATGTAATATTGTTTATCTTGTATAATAGCTCAAATATTTTAGAAAAAGTAATAAATTTTGATTTTCTAGCTGAAGTTTTTGGGAAAATTGTTCTGGGAAGTATAATAATTATAAAATAAATAAATGTATCGAATATGATATATGTTGAAATGGAATCAAACTATTATATATGTTGATTGAAATGGAATCAAACTAAAAAAAAACTTTTGTATTGATTGAAATAATTGTATAAAAGTAATGTGACATAACTAATAAAATGAATTGTTCTCTTTTTCCTAATTTCAAATTTTAATTTAATATGATAATTAATTTTGTTTGCTATTTATATGTCAATGATATATTATTTCATTTGATTTTTTCATTATAATAGGATAATTTTGTGATATGAAATTACATTATAATACAGTTATACATCTTCTTTTCTTTCTTTTTCAAAAAAAAAAAGTTCTTATGAAAATTTGAAATTTTATGAATTGATAAAATATGTAAGAAAATAAGTTTTTTTTTTTTTTTTTTTTTTTTTAAATTAAGCACAAGTGATAAAAAATTATTTTGAAAATTTTAAGTCGGAAAAATTTGAAATGTTTGTGAATATTTTTGTCACTTTTGTAACTGATTGAAACACACTGATAATAATAAATCAATTTTCAAATCGATTTATGAGATAAAAAAAAAAAAAAAAAAATTATTTGTTGCACATAAGATTGATTTATTATTATCAAATAGATTAATTGATTTAATGGATGGGAAATGATTAAATTTTAGGAAAAAAAAACTGTGAAAGACAAAGAATGAAATTAATAGAATTAAATTGTTGGTTGTTTATGATAATAAAAATTAATTTGAAAATAAATGAATGATTTAGCTAAGATGTTCAGATCAATCTTATAAAAGTTCATTTTGATATATCTTATCAGCTAAACAATTGAAATGTGTTATTTATCAATTAGCTGTGTGATCAGCGTAAGAGCGTTTAAGAAAAAAAAAATTGATAAATTAACAAATCATTAAAAGTGCTTTCATTTGAATGCAAATGAATTTAGGAAGGAGAAATTGTCACAAAATGTCACACTGATTATAACTGATAGAATATTGATATTATAAAAATAATTTAACATTTAATATCCTTAATCTACTTAAATTACATTGATATTGTGATATGATAATATTGGTAAATTATTTACACTGATTTGATAATATTGATTAAATCAGTTGAATCAATTAATGCTTTTAAAGAATGCGGCATTGATCATTTAATGATTTAATGAGCAAAAAAAAAAAAAATTATATTAAATTTCTCATAATTTCATTCAGTTTAACAGCAAATGTTTTGAATCTAATAGATTTAATCAATAATAATTAGGATTCTATAGCAGTTTTACTAATTATCAATTAATTAGTTATTTTTAAAAGTTATCAAATATAGTTCTGATAATAACTTCATATTATCACGAATCAATTATTCTAAAAAAGATTTGAGCGCAAAATTAAAATTATAAATTCAAATATAAGCATAAAACTGCTGAAATTGTTAAAATATGCATAAATTACGTAAAACTGATAGCTGTAATTATTTGAAACTATTAAAACTGAATGGAATTTTTAAATAATAAACTTTTCTTAATTAAATGAAAAAATTAATTTGACAAAAATATAATTTAAGCTAAAAATATAAATATAAAATTCTGCTTTTGAAACTTAGGTAACATTAGATGAAAAATTTAACACTTATTGGCTTGGCTAGTAGAGATATGATAACAGTTTATATCAATTATAAATTTATCACTAAAGTCAAATTTTTATATCAGATTGCAAAAATTATAAAAATTTTTCTCGAGAAATATATCAATCGGTAAAGCTTATTTAATTAAATTAAGCTACAAAAATCTAGCAAAACAAAAATTTTAAGTTATTTTAAAATAAAAATAGGTGCAAGAAAATGTTAAATTTGAAATTTTGCAATCATTTAGCTTTCAGCATGAAGGTAATATGTAAGCTTAATTGCTAAACTTTTTGATTTTGATTAAAGTAATATATAATAAATTAAAGTAATATATAATCAATTTTTTGATTTTGATTAAAGTAATACTTAATAAATTTTTTTTTAATTAAAGTAATATTAAAAACTATTTCAAAAATTATTGGTATTAAAATTGAAAAGATTATAAATTCAAACCACATGTAAATTCTTGATAGGATTTTTATCCTGAAATTAATTATAAATATGTTTTGAAATTTGCTCATTTTTATAACAAATAATCTTTGCTTTTTCAAAATTTCTCAAATTTTGAAGGAACTACAACTATTACCAATTTCAGGATTTAAAAAAAAATAAGTGACAAAATTTGTTATTTCATACTCGAGGAATTTTATAAGAAAAATTTAATTATTATTATTAATTATCAATTTATTTTCAGTGTTCAATTGTTATTTTATGATTAGTTTTTTTTTTTTTTTTTTTGCGACAAAGAAAATTTTGTCAAATAATTGAACATTTGTCCACAAAATTGTTATTAGCTTTATTGGATAGTTAAAACAATCATTTTTTGATTTGTCTAAAATGATCGTGATTTGATTCTAAATGATTGCAGTTATTTTGATCAATTAGCTATGATCAATGCTTTTTTTTTTTTTGAACTGATTATTATTCAATGATAATTTTCCTAAATGTAAAGAAAAAAAAAAGGACGAAAATGAATTGCTTTTTGATCATTTATTAGTTGCATTGATTGCCATTGATTAGCATATATTATCTGAAATATGAGCTAATATTCGATTACTTAAAATTGAATTGCAAATTCAAGAATCAAATATTGCTAATAATTGAAAATAGCAATGACTAAATTTATAAGTAACATAATTTTTTTTTTTTTTTACTAATTTTTTACTTTATTACTTTTTCTAAAATATTTGAGCTATTATACAATGCAAGATAAACAATATTACATTCCAAATATTCTAAATTAAATATTAGCAAATAGATGTCCTTAAACATGCTAGAATTCCACATGCTAGAATAAATTTAAATAAAGCATAACCATTTAAATATCACCAAAAAAAAAGTATAGTAATTTAAGTAGACAAATTTTGAAAAAAAAAAAAAAAAAAAAGGTATGACATATATTAGTAGTTAAATTTGAAAGGTAGCAATAATAACAATAACAGTAACAATATTTACCAAATTCTTTGAAACTTTAAAAGAAAATTAGTTTTTCTTAAAAAAGAAAAAATATTTTTTCAATTTCATTAATTTCATCATTTTTAAATGAATATTTTTTGTTTCGCTGATTTTTTTTAACTAATCTAATTTAGGTACTAAATAGTTTAATTGATTCTTTTATTCTATATTATATTGCAACTAAAAAATAAAAATTATTTCATAATTTAATTTAATCACTGAGTTATTCAATTTATTATCATCAAAACAGATAGCAAACATGATTTTTTTTTTTTTGTAATTTTAGGTTTTTTTTCTTTTTCTTTCCTATCATATTTTTTGTTCTCATTTTTTTTTTTTTTTTTTTGTTAAGCAAGAAAAAAAGACATAAAAATTCAATGAAATACCATACGGAAATTACTAATTTAAAAAAAAAAATTATTGATCATAAAACTTTCAATAGCCTTTGCAATTTTAACTTTTATTTTGTTTTTGTCCTTTTATCTCTTTCTTTTCTGGTCGTTTTAATTCTAGAAAAATTCATTCAGAAATTTATTCAGCCCTCATCGCTCCGCTACCACCCCCGCGCCTACAGGCCACGCCTTCGTCGCCCCGCCCCTAATACGCTTGCTTGACCACGCCCTTTTCGCCCCGCCGCCACGCCCGCATGGCCACGCCCCTTTCGTCCCGCCCCCCCGCCATTACTGCACCTCTTATCACTGTACCTCTTATCACTGCACCTCTTATCACTGCACCTCTTATCACTGTACCTCTTATCACTGTACCTCTTATCACTGCCTCTTATCACTGTACCTCTTATCACTGTACCTCTTATCTTACTGTACCTCTTATCACTGCACCTCTTATCACTGTACCTCTTATCACTGTACCTCTTATCACTGCACCTCTTATCACTGTACCTCTTATCACTGTACCTCTTATCACTGCACCTCTTATCACTGTACCTCTTATCACTGCACCTCTTATCACTGTACCTCTTATCACTGCACCTCTTATCACTGTACCTCTTATCACTGCACCTCTTATCACTGCACCTCTTATCACTGCACTTCTTATCACTGTACCTCTTATCACTGCACCTCTTATCACTGCACCTCTTATCACTGTACCTCTTATCACTGTACCTCTTATCACTGTACCTCTTATCACTGTACCTCTTATCACTGTACCTCTTATCACTGTACCTCTTATCACCGTACCTCTTGGTACCGTACCTTTGGTACCGTACCTCTTGTTACCACCTTTTGGTACCGTACCTCTTGGTACCGTACCTTATGGTACCGTACTTTTTGTTATTGTACCTCTTGTTACCGTACCTTTTATCACCGTACCTCTTGGTACCGTACCTCTTATCACTGTACCTCTTGGTACCGTACCTTTGGTACCGTACCTCTTGTTACCACCTTTTGGTACCGTACCTCTTGTTACCGCACCTTTGGTACCGTACCTCTTGGTACCGTACCTTTTATCACCGTACCTCTTGGTACCGTACCTCTTATCACTGTACCTCTTGGTACCGTACTTTTGTTGTGTACCTCTTGTTACCGTACCTTTTGGTACCGTACCTCTTGGTACCGTACCTTTTGGTACCGTACCTCTTGGTACCGTACCTTTTATCACCGTACCTCTTGGTACCGTACTTTTTTGTTGTGTACCTCTTGTTACCGTACCTTTGGTACCGTACCTCTTGGTACCGTACCTTTATCACCGTACCTCGTGGTACCGTATCTTTTATTACTGTACCTCTTGGTACCGTACCTCTTGTTACCGTACTTTTTATCACTGTATCTCTTGGTACCGTACTTCCTATCACCGTTTTAACAAAAGATATGGTACCAAAAGGCGCGGTAACAAGAGGTTCGTACTAAGAGGTACAACAAGAGGTACAATAACAAAAAGTACGGTACCAAGAGTGAGGTACGGTACCAAGAGATACAGTGATAAAAGTACGGTAACAAGAAGTACGGTAGCAAGAGTACATTAACAAAAGATACGGTACAAAGATACAATAACAAAATTACGGTACCAAGAGGTACGGTGATAAAAGGTACGGTACCAAGAGGTACAGTAATAAAAGATACGGTACCACGAGGTACAATAACAAAAGTACGGTACCAAGAGTACGGTAACAAGAAGGTACAATAAGAAAAAGTACGGTACGAAGAGGTACAGTGATAAGAGGTACGGTACCAAGAGATACAGTGATAAAAAGTACGGTAACAAGAGGTACGGTACCAAGAGGTACAGTAATAAAAGATACGGTACCACGAGGTACAATAACAAAAGTACGGTACCAAGTAAGAATAAAGGTGCGGTAACAAGAGGTACATTAACAAAAGATACGGTACTAAAAGATACAATAACAAAAATTACGGTACCAAGAGGTACGGTGATAAAAGGTACGGTACCAAGAGGTACGGTGATAAAAGGTACGGTACCAAGAGGTACGGTACCAAAAGGTACGGTAACAAGAGGTGCAATAACAAAAAGGTACGGTACCAAGAGGTACAGTGATAAGAGGTACGGTACCAAGAGGTACGGTGATAAAAGGTACGGTACCAAGAGGTACGGTGATAAAAGGTACGGTACCAAGAGGTACGGTACCAAAAGGTACGGTAACAAGAGGTACAATAACAAAAAGTACGGTACCAAGAGGTACGGTGATAAAAGGTACGGTACCAAGAGGTACGGTATAAAAGGTACGGTAACAAGAGGTACAATAACAAAAGTACGGTACCAAGAGGTACAGTGATAACCAAGAGGTACAGTGATAAAAAGTACGGTAACAAGAAGTACGGTACCAAGAGGTACGGTAACAAAAGTACGGTACCAAAAGATACAATAACAAAGTACGGTACCAAGAGGTACAGTGATAAATACGGTACCAAGAGGTACGGTAATAAAAGATACGGTACCAAGAGTACAATAACAAAAGTACGGTACCAAGAGGTACGGTAACAAGAGGTACAATAAGAAAAAGTACGGTACCAAGAGGTACAGTGATAAGAGGTACGGTACCAAGAGGTACAGTGATAAAGTACGGTAACAAGAGGTACGGTACAAGAGGTACAGTAATAAAAGATACGGTCAAGAGGTACAATAACAAAAAGTACGGTACCAAGAGGTACAATAATAAAAGGTGCGGTAACAAGAGGTACATTAACAAAAGATACGGTACTAAAAGATACAATAACAAAAATTACAGTACCAAGAGGTACGGTGATAAAAGGTACGGTACCAAGAGGTACGGTGATAAAAGGTACGGTACCAAGGGTACGGTACCAAAAGGTACGGTAACAAGGGTGCAATAACAAAGTACGGTACCAAGAGGTACAGTGATAAGAGGTACGGTACCAAGAGGTACGGTGATAAAAGGTACGGTACCAAGGTACGGTACCAAAAGGTGCGGTAACAAGAGGTACGGTACCAAAAAAGGTGCGGTACCAAGAGGTACAGTGATAAGAGGTACAGTGATAAGAGGTACAGTGATAAGAGGTGCAGTGATAAAGGTACAGTGATAAGAGGTGCAGTGATAAAAGGTACAGTGATAAGAGGTGCAGTGATAAGAGGTACAGTGATAAGAGGTGCAGTGATAAGAGGTACAGTGATAAAGTACAGTGATAAGAGGTGCAGTGATAAGAGGTACAGTGATAAGAGGTGCAGTGATAAGAGGTACAGTGATAAGAGGTGCAGTGATAAGAGGTACAGTGATAAGAGGTGCAGTGATAAGAGGTACAGTGATAAGAGGTACAGTGATAAGAGGTACAGTGATAAGAGGTACAGTGATAAGAGGTACAGTGATAAGAGGTGCAGTAATGGCGGGGGGCGGGACGAAAAGGGGCGTGGCCATGCGGGCGTGGCGGAGGCGGGGCGAAAAGGGCGTGGTCAAGCAAGCGTATTAGGGGCGGGGCGACGAAGGCGTGGCCTGTAGGCGCGGGGTGGTAGCGGAGCGATGAGGGCTGAATAAATTTCTGAATGAATTTTTCTAGAATTAAAACGACCAGAAAAGAAAGAGATAAAAGGACAAAAACAAAATAAAAAGTTAAAATTGCAAAGGCTATTGAAAGTTTTATGATCAATAATTTTTTTTTTTAAATGTAATTTCCGTATGGTATTTCATTGAATTTTATGTCTTTTTTTCTTGCTTAACAAAAAAAAAAAAAAAAAAAAAAATGAGAACAAAATATGATAGGAAAGAAAAAAGAAAAAAAAACCTAAAATTACAAAAAAAAAAAAATCATGTTTGCTATCTGTTTTGATGATAATAAATTGAATAACTCAGTGATTAAATTAAATTATGAAATAAATTATTTATTTTTTAGTTGCAATATAATATAGAATAAAAGAATCAATTAAACTATTTAGTACCTAAATTAGATTAGTTAAAAAAAATCAGCGAAACAAAAAATATTCATTTAAAAATGATGAAATTAATGAAATTGAAAAAATATTTTTCTTTTTAAGAAAAACTAATTTTCTTTTAAAGTTTCAAAGAATTTGGTAAATATTGTTACTGTTATTGTTATTATTGCTACCTTTCAAATTTAACTACTAATATATGTCATACCTTTTTTTTTCTTTTTTTTTTTTCAAAATTTGTCTACTTAAATTACTATACTTTTTTTTTTTGGTGATATTTAAATGGTTATGCTTTATTTAAATTTATTCTAGCATGTGGAATTCTAGCATGTTTAAGGATATTTATTTGGTATTATTTAATTTAGAATATTTGGAATGTAATATTGTTTATCTTGTATAATAGCTCAAATATTTTAGAAAAAGTAATAAAATTAATGAAATTGAAAAAATATTTTTCTTTTTAAGAAAAACTAATTTTCTTTTAAAGTTTCAAAGAATTTGGTAAATATTGTTACTGTTATTGTTATTATTGCTACCTTTCAAATTTAACTACTAATATATGTCATACCTTTTTTTTTTTTTTTTTTTTCAAAATTTGTCTACTTAAATTACTATACTTTTTTTTTTTGGTGATATTTAAATGGTTATGCTTTATTTAAATTTATTCTAGCATGTGGAATTCTAGCATGTTTAAGGATATCTATTTGGTATTATTTAATTTAGAATATTTGGAATGTAATATTGTTTATCTTGTATAATAGCTCAAATATTTTAGAAAAAGTAATAAATTTTGATTTTCTAGCTGAAGTTTTTTTGGGAAAATTGTTCTGGGAAGTATAATAATTATAAAATAAATAAATGTATCGAATATGATATATGTTGAAATGGAATCAAACTATTATATATGTTGATTGAAATGGAATCAAACTAAAAAAAAAAACTTTTGTATTGATTGAAATAATTGTATAAAAGTAATGTGACATAACTAATAAAATGAATTGTTCTCTTTTTCCTAATTTCAAATTTTAATTTAATATGATAATTAATTTTGTTTGCTATTTATATGTCAATGATATATTATTTCATTTGATTTTTTCATTATAATAGGATAATTTTTGTGATATGAAATTACATTATAATACAGTTATACATCTTCTTTTCTTTCTTTTTTCAAAAAAAAAAAAGTTCTTATGAAAATTTGAAATTTTATGAATTGATAAAATATGTAAGAAAATAAGTTTTTTTTTTTTTTTTTTTTTTTTAAATTAAGCACAAGTGATAAAAAATTATTTTGAAAATTTTAAGTCGGAAAAATTTGAAATGTTTGTGAATATTTTTTGTCACTTTTGTAACTGATTGAAACACACTGATAATAATAAATCAATTTTCAAATCGATTTATGAGATAAAAAAAAAAAAAGAATTATTTGTTGCACATAAGATTGATTTATTATTATCAAATAGATTAATTGATTTAATGGATGGGAAATGATTAAATTTTAGGAAAAAAAAACTGTGAAAGACAAAGAATGAAATTAATAGAATTAAATTGTTGGTTGTTTATGATAATAAAAATTAATTTGAAAATAAATGAATGATTTAGCTAAGATGTTCAGATCAATCTTATAAAAGTTCATTTTGATATATCTTATCAGCTAAACAATTGAAATGTGTTATTTATCAATTAGCTGTGTGATCAGCGTAAGAGCGTTTAAGAAAAAAAAAATTGATAAATTAACAAATCATTAAAAGTGCTTTCATTTGAATGCAAATGAATTTAGGAAAGGAGAAATTGTCACAAAAATGTCACACTGATTATAACTGATAGAATATTGATATTATAAAAATAATTTAACATTTAATATCCTTAATCTACTTAAATTACATTGATATTGTGATATGATAATATTGGTAAATTATTTACACTGATTTGATAATATTGATTAAATCAGTTGAATCAATTAATGCTTTTAAAGAATGCGGCATTGATCATTTAATGATTTAATGAGCAAAAAAAAAAAAAAAATTATATTAAATTTCTCATAATTTCATTCAGTTTAACAGCAAATGTTTTGAATCTAATAGATTTAATCAATAATAATTAGGATTCTATAGCAGTTTTACTAGTTATCAATTAATTAGTTATTTTTAAAAGTTATCAAATATAGTTCTGATAATAACTTCATATTATCACGAATCAATTATTCTAAAAAAAGATTTGAGCGCAAAATTAAAATTATAAATTCAAATATAAGCATAAAACTGCTGAAATTGTTAAAATATGCATAAATTACGTAAAACTGATAGCTGTAATTATTTGAAACTATTAAAACTGAATGGAATTTTTTTAAATAATAAACTTTTCTTAATTAAATGAAAAAATTAATTTGACAAAAATATAATTTAAGCTAAAAATATAAATATAAAATTCTGCTTTTGAAACTTAGGTAACATTAGATGAAAAATTTAACACTTATTGGCTTGGCTAGTAGAGATATGATAACAGTTTATATCAATTATAAATTTATCACTAAAGTCAAATTTTTTATATCAGATTGCAAAAATTATAAAAATTTTTCTCGAGAAATATATCAATCGGTAAAGCTTATTTAATTAAATTAAGCTACAAAAATCTAGCAAAACAAAAATTTTAAGTTATTTTAAAATAAAAATAGGTGTAAGAAAATGTTAAATTTGAAATTTTGCAATCATTTAGCTTTCAGCATGAAGGTAATATGTAAGCTTAATTGCTAAACTTTTTGATTTTGATTAAAGTAATATATAATAAATTAAAGTAATATATAATCAATTTTTTGATTTTGATTAAAGTAATACTTAATAAATTTTTTTTTAATTAAAGTAATATTAAAAACTATTTCAAAAATTATTGGTATTAAAATTGAAAAGATTATAAATTCAAACCACATGTAAATTCTTGATAGGATTTTTATCCTGAAATTAATTATAAATATGTTTTGAAATTTGCTCATTTTTATAACAAATAATCTTTGCTTTTTCAAAATTTCTCAAATTTTGAAGGAACTACAACTATTACCAATTTCAGGATTTAAAAAAAAAAAATAAGTGACAAAATTTGTTATTTCATACTCGAGGAATTTTATAAGAAAAAATTTAATTATTATTATTAATTATCAATTTATTTTCAGTGTTCAATTGTTATTTTATGATTAGTTTTTTTTTTTTTTTTTTTTTTTTTTGACAAAGAAAATTTTGTCAAATAATTGAACATTTGTCCACAAAATTGTTATTAGCTTTATTGGATAGTTAAAACAATCATTTTTTGATTTGTCTAAAATGATCGTGATTTGATTCTAAATGATTGCAGTTATTTTGATCAATTAGCTATGATCAATGCTTTTTTTTTTTGAACTGATTATTATTCAATGATAATTTTCCTAAATGTAAAGAAAAAAAAAAGGACGAAAATGAATTGCTTTTTGATCATTTATTAGTTGCATTGATTGCCATTGATTAGCATATATTATCTGAAATATGAGCTAATATTCGATTACTTAAAATTGAATTGCAAATTCAAGAATCAAATATTGCTAATAATTGAAAATAGCAATGACTAAATTTATAAGTAACATAATTTTTTACTTTTTTTTTTACTAATTTTTACTTTATTACTTTTTCTAAAATATTTGAGCTATTATACAATGCAAGATAAACAATATTACATTCCAAATATTCTAAATTAAATATTAGCAAATAGATGTCCTTAAACATGCTAGAATTCCACATGCTAGAATAAATTTAAATAAAGCATAACCATTTAAATATCACCAAAAAAAAAAGTATAGTAATTTAAGTAGACAAATTTTGAAAAAAAAAAAGAAAAAAAAGGTATGACATATATTAGTAGTTAAATTTGAAAGGTAGCAATAATAACAATAACAGTAACAATATTTACCAAATTCTTTGAAACTTTAAAAGAAAATTAGTTTTTCTTAAAAAAGAAAAAATATTTTTTCAATTTCATTAATTTCATCATTTTTAAATGAATATTTTTTGTTTCGCTGATTTTTTTTAACTAATCTAATTTAGGTACTAAATAGTTTAATTGATTCTTTTATTCTATATTATATTGCAACTAAAAAATAAAAAATTATTTCATAATTTAATTTAATCACTGAGTTATTCAATTTATTATCATCAAAACAGATAGCAAACATGATTTTTTTTTTTTGTAATTTTAGGTTTTTTTTTCTTTTTTTCTTTCCTATCATATTTTTTTGTTCTCATTTTTTTTTTTTTTTTTTTGTTAAGCAAGAAAAAAAGACATAAAAATTCAATGAAATACCATACGGAAATTCCATTTAAAAAAAAAATTATTGATCATAAAACTTTCAATAGCCTTTGCAATTTTAACTTTTTATTTTGTTTTTGTCCTTTTATCTCTTTCTTTTCTGGTCGTTTTAATTCTAGAAAAATTCATTCAGAAATTTATTCAGCCCTCATCGCTCCGCTACCACCCCCGCGCCTACAGGCCACGCCTTCGTCGCCCCGCCCCTAATACGCTTGCTTGACCACGCCCTTTTCGCCCCGCCTCCGCCACGCCCGCATGGCCACGCCCCTTTTCGTCCCGCCCCCGCCATTACTGCACCTCTTATCACTGTACCTCTTATCACTGCACCTCTTATCACTGCACCTCTTATCACTGTACCTCTTATCACTGTACCTCTTATCACTGTACCTCTTATCACTGTACCTCTTATCACTGTACCTCTTATCACTGCACCTCTTATCACTGTACCTCTTATCACTGCACCTCTTATCACTGTACCTCTTATCACCGTACCTCTTATCACTGCACCTCTTATCACTGTACCTCTTATCACTGTACCTCTTATCACTGTACCTCTTATCACTGCACCTCTTATCACTGCACCTCTTATCACTGTACCTCTTATCACTGTACCTCTTATCACTGTACCTCTTATCACCGTACCTCTTGGTACCGTACCTTTTGGTACCGTACCTCTTGTTACCGCACCTTTTGGTACCGTACCTCTTGGTACCGTACCTTATGGTACCGTACTTTTTGTTATTGTACCTCTTGTTACCGTACCTTTTATCACCGTACCTCTTGGTACCGTACCTCTTATCACTGTACCTCTTGGTACCGTACCTCTTGTTACCGCACCTTTTGGTACCGTACCTCTTGTTACCGCACCTTTTGGTACCGTACCTCTTGGTACCGTACCTTTTATCACCGTACCTCTTGGTACCGTACCTCTTATCACTGTACCTCTTGGTACCGTACTTTTTGTTATTGTACCTCTTGTTACCGTACCTTTTGGTACCGTACCTCTTGGTACCGTACCTTTTGGTACCGTACCTCTTGGTACCGTACCTTTTATCACCGTACCTCTTGGTACCGTACTTTTTGTTATTGTACCTCTTGTTACCGTACCTTTTGGTACCGTACCTCTTGGTACCGTACCTTTTATCACCGTACCTCGTGGTACCGTATCTTTTATTACTGTACCTCTTGGTACCGTACCTCTTGTTACCGTACTTTTTATCACTGTATCTCTTGGTACCGTACTTCCTATCACCGTTTTAACAAAAGATATGGTACCAAAGGCGCGGTAACAAGAGGTTCGGTACTAAGAGGTACGGTAACAAGAGGTACAATAACAAAAGTACGGTACCAAGAGGTACAGTGATAAGAGGTACGGTACCAAGAGATACAGTGATAAAAGTACGGTAACAAGAAGTACGGTAGCAAGAGGTACATTAACAAAAGATACGGTACCAAAAGATACAATAACAAAATTACGGTACCAAGAGGTACGGTGATAAAGGTACGGTACCAAGAGGTACAGTAATAAAAGATACGGTACCACAAGGTACAATAACAAAAGTACGGTACCAAGAGGTACGGTAACAAGAGGTACAATAAGAAAAAGTACGGTACGAAGAGGTACAGTGATAAGAGGTACGGTACCAAGAGATACAGTGATAAAAAGTACGGTAACAAGAGGTACGGTACCAAGAGGTACAGTAATAAAAGATACGGTACCACGAGGTACAATAACAAAAAGTACGGTACCAAGAAGTAGAATAATAAAAGGTGCGGTAACAAGAGGTACATTAACAAAAGATACGGTACTAAAAGATACAATAACAAAAATTACGGTACCAAGAGGTACGGTGATAAAAAATACGGTACCAAGAGGTACGGTGATAAAAGTACGGTACCAAGAGGTACGGTACCAAAAGGTACGGTAACAAGAGGTACAATAACAAAAAGTACGGTACCAAGAGGTACGGTGATAAAAGGTACGGTACCAAGAGGTACGGTACTAAAAGGTACGGTAACAAGAGGTACAATAACAAAAAGTACGGTACCAAGAGGTACAGTGATAAGAGGTACAGTAATAAAAGATACGGTACCACGAGGTACAATAACAAAAAGTACGGTACCAAGAGGTACAGTGATAAAAAGTACGGTTACAAGAGGTACGGTGATAAAAGGTACGGTACCAAGAGGTACGGTACCAAAAGGTGCGGTAACAAGAGGTTCGGTACCAAGAGGTACGGTAACAAGAGGTACAATAACAAAAAGTACGGTACCAAGAGGTACAGTGATAAGAGGTACGGTACCAAGAGATACAGTGATAAAAAGTACGGTAACAAGAGGTACATCAACAAAAGATACGGTACCAAAAGATACAATAACAAAAATACGGTACCAAGAGGTACGGTGATAAAAGGTACGGTACCAAGAGGTACGGTACCAAAAGGTACGGTAACAAGAGGTACAATAACAAAAAGTACGGTACCAAGAGGTACAGTGATAAGAGGTACGGTACCAAGAGGTACGGTGATAAAAGGTACGGTACCAAGAGGTACGGTACCAAAAGGTGCGGTAACAAGAGGTACGGTACCAAAAGGTGCGGTAACAAGAGGTACGGTACCAAAAGGTACGGTACCAAGAGGTACGGTACCAAGAGGTACGGTGATAAAAGGTACGGTAACAAGAGGTACAATAACAAAAAGTACGGTACCATAAGGTACGGTACCAAGAGGTACGGTACCAAAAGGTGCGGTAACAAGAGGTACGGTACCAAAAGGTGCGGTACCAAGAGGTACAGTGATAAGAGGTACAGTGATAAGAGGTACAGTGATAAGAGGTACAGTGATAAGAGGTGCAGTGATAAGAGGTACAGTGATAAGAGGTGCAGTGATAAAAGGTACAGTGATAAGAGGTGCAGTGATAAGAGGTACAGTGATAAGAGGTGCAGTGATAAGAGGTACAGTGATAAGAGGTGCAGTGATAAGAGGTACAGTGATAAGAGGTGCAGTGATAAGAGGTACAGTGATAAGAGGTGCAGTGATAAGAGGTACAGTGATAAGAGGTACAGTGATAAGAGGTACAGTGATAAGAGGTGCAGTAATGGCGGGGGCGGGACGAAAAGGGGCGTGGCCATGCGGGCGTGGCGGAGGCGGGGCGAAAAGGGCGTGGTCAAGCAAGCGTATTAGGGGCGGGGCGACGAAGGCGTGGCCTGTAGGCGCGGGGGTGGTAGCGGAGCGATGAGGGCTGAATAAATTTCTGAATGAATTTTTCTAGAATTAAAACGACCAGAAAAGAAAGAGATAAAAGGACAAAAACAAAATAAAAAGTTAAAATTGCAAAGGCTATTGAAAGTTTTATGATCAATAATTTTATTTTTTTTAAATGTAATTTCCGTATGGTATTTCATTGAATTTTTATGTCTTTTTTTCTTGCTTAACAAAAAAAAAAAAAAAAAAATGAGAACAAAAAATATGATAGGAAAGAAAAAAGAAAAAAACCTAAAATTACAAAAAAAAATCATGTTTGCTATCTGTTTTGATGATAATAAATTGAATAACTCAGTGATTAAATTAAATTATGAAATAATTTTTTTTTTTTAGTTGCAATATAATATAGAATAAAAGAATCAATTAAACTATTTAGTACCTAAATTAGATTAGTTAAAAAAATCAGCGAAACAAAAAATATTCATTTAAAAATGATGAAATTAATGAAATTGAAAAAATATTTTTTCTTTTTTAAGAAAAACTAATTTTCTTTTAAAGTTTCAAAGAATTTGGTAAATATTGTTACTGTTATTGTTATTATTGCTACCTTTCAAATTTAACTACTAATATATGTCATACCTTTTTTTTTTTTTTTTTTTTCAAAATTTGTCTACTTAAATTACTATACTTTTTTTTTTGGTGATATTTAAATGGTTATGCTTTATTTAAATTTATTCTAGCATGTGGAATTCTAGCATGTTTAAGGATATCTATTTGGTATTATTTAATTTAGAATATTTGGAATGTAATATTGTTTATCTTGTATAATAGCTCAAATATTTTAGAAAAAGTAATAAATTTTGATTTTCTAGCTGAAGTTTTTTTGGGAAAATTGTTCTGGGAAGTATAATAATTATAAAATAAATAAATGTATCGAATATGATATATGTTGAAATGGAATCAAACTATTATATATGTTGATTGAAATGGAATCAAACTAAAAAAAAAAACTTTTGTATTGATTGAAATAATTGTATAAAAGTAATGTGACATAACTAATAAAATGAATTGTTCTCTTTTTCCTAATTTCAAATTTTAATTTAATATGATAATTAATTTTGTTTGCTATTTATATGTCAATGATATATTATTTCATTTGATTTTTTCATTATAATAGGATAATTTTTGTGATATGAAATTACATTATAATACAGTTATACATCTTCTTTTCTTTCTTTTTTCAAAAAAAAAAAGTTCTTATGAAAATTTGAAATTTTATGAATTGATAAAATATGTAAGAAAATAAGTTTTTTTTTTTTTTTTTTTTTTTTTAAATTAAGCACAAGTGATAAAAAATTATTTTGAAAATTTTAAGTCGGAAAAATTTGAAATGTTTGTGAATATTTTTGTCACTTTTGTAACTGATTGAAACACACTGATAATAATAAATCAATTTTCAAATCGATTTATGAGATAAAAAAAAAAAAAAGAATTATTTGTTGCACATAAGATTGATTTATTATTATCAAATAGATTAATTGATTTAATGGATGGGAAATGATTAAATTTTAGGAAAAAAAACTGTGAAAGACAAAGAATGAAATTAATAGAATTAAATTGTTGGTTGTTTATGATAATAAAAATTAATTTGAAAATAAATGAATGATTTAGCTAAGATGTTCAGATCAATCTTATAAAAGTTCATTTTGATATATCTTATCAGCTAAACAATTGAAATGTGTTATTTATCAATTAGCTGTGTGATCAGCGTAAGAGCGTTTAAGAAAAAAAAAATTGATAAATTAACAAATCATTAAAAGTGCTTTCATTTGAATGCAAATGAATTTAGGAAAGGAGAAATTGTCACAAAAATGTCACACTGATTATAACTGATAGAATATTGATATTATAAAAATAATTTAACATTTAATATCCTTAATCTACTTAAATTACATTGATATTGTGATATGATAATATTGGTAAATTATTTACACTGATTTGATAATATTGATTAAATCAGTTGAATCAATTAATGCTTTTAAAGAATGCGGCATTGATCATTTAATGATTTAATGAGCAAAAAAAAAAAAAAAAATTATATTAAATTTCTCATAATTTCATTCAGTTTAACAGCAAATGTTTTGAATCTAATAGATTTAATCAATAATAATTAGGATTCTATAGCAGTTTTACTAGTTATCAATTAATTAGTTATTTTTAAAAGTTATCAAATATAGTTCTGATAATAACTTCATATTATCACGAATCAATTATTCTAAAAAAAGATTTGAGCGCAAAATTAAAATTATAAATTCAAATATAAGCATAAAACTGCTGAAATTGTTAAAATATGCATAAATTACGTAAAACTGATAGCTGTAATTATTTGAAACTATTAAAACTGAATGGAATTTTTTTAAATAATAAACTTTTCTTAATTAAATGAAAAAATTAATTTGACAAAAATATAATTTAAGCTAAAAATATAAATATAAAATTCTGCTTTTGAAACTTAGGTAACATTAGATGAAAAATTTAACACTTATTGGCTTGGCTAGTAGAGATATGATAACAGTTTATATCAATTATAAATTTATCACTAAAGTCAAATTTTTTATATCAGATTGCAAAAATTATAAAAATTTTTCTCGAGAAATATATCAATCGGTAAAGCTTATTTAATTAAATTAAGCTACAAAAATCTAGCAAAACAAAAATTTTAAGTTATTTTAAAATAAAAATAGGTGTAAGAAAATGTTAAATTTGAAATTTTGCAATCATTTAGCTTTCAGCATGAAGGTAATATGTAAGCTTAATTGCTAAACTTTTTGATTTTGATTAAAGTAATATATAATAAATTAAAGTAATATATAATCAATTTTTTGATTTTGATTAAAGTAATACTTAATAAATTTTTTTTTTAATTAAAGTAATATTAAAAACTATTTCAAAAATTATTGGTATTAAAATTGAAAAGATTATAAATTCAAACCACATGTAAATTCTTGATAGGATTTTTTATCCTGAAATTAATTATAAATATGTTTTGAAATTTGCTCATTTTTATAACAAATAATCTTTGCTTTTTCAAAATTTCTCAAATTTTGAAGGAACTACAACTATTACCAATTTCAGGATTTAAAAAAAAAAAATAAGTGACAAAATTTGTTATTTCATACTCGAGGAATTTTATAAGAAAAAATTTAATTATTATTATTAATTATCAATTTATTTTCAGTGTTCAATTGTTATTTTATGATTAGTTTTTTTTTTTTTTTTTTTTTTGCGACAAAGAAAATTTTGTCAAATAATTGAACATTTGTCCACAAAATTGTTATTAGCTTTATTGGATAGTTAAAACAATCATTTTTTGATTTGTCTAAAATGATCGTGATTTGATTCTAAATGATTGCAGTTATTTTGATCAATTAGCTATGATCAATGCTTTTTTTTTTTTTGAACTGATTATTATTCAATGATAATTTTCCTAAATGTAAAGAAAAAAAAAAAAGGACGAAAATGAATTGCTTTTTGATCATTTATTAGTTGCATTGATTGCCATTGATTAGCATATATTATCTGAAATATGAGCTAATATTCGATTACTTAAAATTGAATTGCAAATTCAAGAATCAAATATTGCTAATAATTGAAAATAGCAATGACTAAATTTATAAGTAACATAATTTTTTACTTTTTTTTTTACTAATTTTTTACTTTATTACTTTTTCTAAAATATTTGAGCTATTATACAATGCAAGATAAACAATATTACATTCCAAATATTCTAAATTAAATATTAGCAAATAGATGTCCTTAAACATGCTAGAATTCCACATGCTAGAATAAATTTAAATAAAGCATAACCATTTAAATATCACCAAAAAAAAAAGTATAGTAATTTAAGTAGACAAATTTTGAAAAAAAAAAAAGAAAAAAAAAGGTATGACATATATTAGTAGTTAAATTTGAAAGGTAGCAATAATAACAATAACAGTAACAATATTTACCAAATTCTTTGAAACTTTAAAAGAAAATTAGTTTTTCTTAAAAAAGAAAAATATTTTTCAATTTCATTAATTTCATCATTTTTAAATGAATATTTTTTGTTTCGCTGATTTTTTTTAACTAATCTAATTTAGGTACTAAATAGTTTAATTGATTCTTTTATTCTATATTATATTGCAACTAAAAAATAAAAAATTATTTCATAATTTAATTTAATCACTGAGTTATTCAATTTATTATCATCAAAACAGATAGCAAACATGATTTTTTTTTTTTGTAATTTTAGGTTTTTTTTTTTTTCTTTCCTATCATATTTTTTGTTCTCATTTTTTTTTTTTTTTTTTGTTAAGCAAGAAAAAAAGACATAAAAATTCAATGAAATACCATACGGAAATTCATTTAAAAAAAAATTATTGATCATAAAACTTTCAATAGCCTTTGCAATTTTAACTTTTTATTTTGTTTTTGTCCTTTTATCTCTTTCTTTTCTGGTCGTTTTAATTCTAGAAAAATTCATTCAGAAATTTATTCAGCCCTCATCGCTCCGCTACCACCCCCGCGCCTACAGGCCACGCCTTCGTCGCCCCGCCCCTAATACGCTTGCTTGACCACGCCCTTTTCGCCCCGCCTCCGCCACGCCCGCATGGCCACGCCCCTTTTCGTCCCGCCCCCGCCATTACTGCACCTCTTATCACTGTACCTCTTATCACTGTACCTCTTATCACTGCACCTCTTATCACTGTACCTCTTATCACTGCACCTCTTATCACTGTACCTCTTATCACTGTACCTCTTATCACTGTACCTCTTATCACTGTACCTCTTATCACTGTACTCTCACTGCACCTCTTATCACTGTTATCACTGCACCTCTTATTGGTATCACTGTACCTCTTATCACCGTACTTTTATTACTGTACCTCTTATCACTGTACCTCTTATCACTGTACCTCTTGGTACCGTACCTTTTGGTACCGTACCTCTTGTTACCGCACCTTTTGGTACCGTACCTCTTGTTACCGCACCTTTTGGTACCGTACCTCTTGGTACCGTACCTTTTATCACCGTACCTCTTGGTACCGTACCTCTTATCACTGTACCTCTTGGTACCGTACTTTTTGTTATTGTACCTCTTGTTACCGTACCTTTTGGTACCGTACCTCTTGGTACCGTACCTTTTGGTACCGTACCTCTTGGTACCGTACCTTTTATCACCGTACCTCTTGGTACCGTACTTTTTGTTATTGTACCTCTTGTTACCGTACCTTTTGGTACCGTACCTCTTGGTACCGTACCTTTTATCACCGTACCTCGTGGTACCGTATCTTTTATTACTGTACCTCTTGGTACCGTACCTCTTGTTACCGTACTTTTTATCACTGTATCTCTTGGTACCGTACTTCCTATCACCGTTTTAACAAAAGATATGGTACCAAAAGGCGCGGTAACAAGAGGTTCGGTACTAAATGGTAGGTACGGTAACAAGAGGTACAATAACAAAAAGTACGGTACCAAGAGGTACAGTGATAAGAGGTACGGTACCAAGAGATACAGTGATAAAAAGTACGGTAACAAGAAGTACGGTAGCAAGAGGTACATTAACAAAAGATACGGTACCAAAAGATACAATAACAAAAATTACGGTACCAAGAGGTACGGTGATAAAAGGTACGGTACCAAGAGGTACAGTAATAAAAGATACGGTACCACAAGGTACAATAACAAAAAGTACGGTACCAAGAGGTACGGTAACAAGAGGTACAATAAGAAAAAGTACGGTACGAAGAGGTACAGTGATAAGAGGTACGGTACCAAGAGATACAGTGATAAAAAGTACGGTAACAAGAGGTACGGTACCAAGAGGTACAGTAATAAAAGATACGGTACCACGAGGTACAATAACAAAAAGTACGGTACCAAGAAGTAGAATAATAAAAGGTGCGGTAACAAGAGGTACATTAACAAAAGATACGGTACTAAAAGATACAATAACAAAAATTACGGTACCAAGAGGTACGGTGATAAAAAATACGGTACCAAGAGGTACGGTGATAAAAGTACGGTACCAAGAGGTACGGTACCAAAAGGTACGGTAACAAGAGGTACAATAACAAAAAGTACGGTACCAAGAGGTACGGTGATAAAAGGTACGGTACCAAGAGGTACGGTACTAAAAGGTACGGTAACAAGAGGTACAATAACAAAAAGTACGGTACCAAGAGGTACAGTGATAAGAGGTACAGTAATAAAAGATACGGTACCACGAGGTACAATAACAAAAAGTACGGTACCAAGAGGTACAGTGATAAAAAGTACGGTTACAAGAGGTACGGTGATAAAAGGTACGGTACCAAGAGGTACGGTACCAAAAGGTGCGGTAACAAGAGGTTCGGTACCAAGAGGTACGGTAACAAGAGGTACAATAACAAAAAGTACGGTACCAAGAGGTACAGTGATAAGAGGTACGGTACCAAGAGATACAGTGATAAAAAGTACGGTAACAAGAGGTACATCAACAAAAGATACGGTACCAAAAGATACAATAACAAAAATACGGTACCAAGAGGTACGGTGATAAAAGGTACGGTACCAAGAGGTACGGTACCAAAAGGTACGGTAACAAGAGGTACAATAACAAAAAGGTACGGTACCAAGAGGTACAGTGATAAGAGGTACGGTACCAAGAGGTACGGTGATAAAGGTACGGTACCAAGAGGTACGGTACCAAAAGGTGCGGTAACAAGAGGTACGGTACCAAAGGTACGGTACCAAGAGGTACGGTACCAAGAGGTACGGTGATAAAAGGTACGGTAACAAGAGGTACGGTAACAAAAAGTACGGTACCATAAGGTACGGTACCAAGAGGTACGGTACCAAAAGGTGCGGTAACAAGAGGTACGGTACCAAAAGGTGCGGTACCAAGAGGTACAGTGATAAGAGGTACAGTGATAAGAGGTACAGTGATAAGAGGTACAGTGATAAGAGGTGCAGTGATAAGAGGTACAGTGATAAGAGGTGCAGTGATAAGAGGTACAGTGATAAGAGGTGCAGTGATAAGAGGTGCAGTGATAAGAGGTGCAGTGATAAGAGGTACAGTGATAAGAGGTGCAGTGATAAGAGGTGCAGTGATAAGAGGTACAGTGATAAGAGGTGCAGTGATAAGAGGTACAGTGATAAGAGGTGCAGTGATAAGAGGTACAGTGATAAGAGGTGCAGTGATAAGAGGTACAGTGATAAGAGGTGCAGTGATAAGAGGTACAGTGATAAGAGGTACGGTGATAAGAGGTACAGTGATAAGAGGTACAGTGATAAGAGGTGCAGTAATGGCGGGGGCGGGACGAAAAGGGGCGTGGCCATGCGGGCGTGGCGGAGGCGGGGCGAGAAGGGCGTGGTCAAGCAAGCGTATTAGGGGCGGGGCGACGAAGGCGTGGCCTGTAGGCGCGGGGGTGGTAGCGGAGCGATGAGGGCTGAATAAATTTCTGAATGAATTTTTCTAGAATTAAAACGACCAGAAAAGAAAGAGATAAAAGGACAAAAACAAAATAAAAAGTTAAAATTGCAAAGGCTATTGAAAGTTTTATGATCAATAATTTTTTTTTTTAAATGTAATTTCCGTATGGTATTTCATTGAATTTTTATGTCTTTATTTTTCTTGCTTAACAAAAAAAAAAAAAAAAAAAATGAGAACAAAAAAATATGATAGGAAAGAAAAAAGAAAAAAAAAACCTAAAATTACAAAAAAAAAATCATGTTTGCTATCTGTTTTGATGATAATAAATTGAATAACTCAGTGATTAAATTAAATTATGAAATAATTTTTTATTTTTTAGTTGACAATATAATATAGAATAAAAGAATCAATTAAACTATTTAGTACCTAAATTAGATTAGTTAAAAAAAATCAGCGAAACAAAAAATATTCATTTAAAAATGATGAAATTAATGAAATTGAAAAAATATTTTTTCTTTTTTAAGAAAAACTAATTTTCTTTTAAAGTTTCAAAGAATTTGGTAAATATTGTTACTGTTATTGTTATTATTGCTACCTTTCAAATTTAACTACTAATATATGTCATACCTTTTTTTTTCTTTTTTTTTTTTCAAAATTTGTCTACTTAAATTACTATACTTTTTTTTTTGGTGATATTTAAATGGTTATGCTTTATTTAAATTTATTCTAGCATGTGGAATTCTAGCATGTTTAAGGATATCTATTTGGTATTATTTAATTTAGAATATTTGGAATGTAATATTGTTTATCTTGTATAATAGCTCAAATATTTTAGAAAAAGTAATAAATTTTGATTTTCTAGCTGAAGTTTTTTGGGAAAATTGTTCTGGGAAGTATAATAATTATAAAATAAATAAATGTATCGAATATGATATATGTTGAAATGGAATCAAACTATTATATATGTTGATTGAAATGGAATCAAACTAAAAAAAAAAACTTTTGTATTGATTGAAATAATTGTATAAAAGTAATGTGACATAACTAATAAAATGAATTGTTCTCTTTTTCCTAATTTCAAATTTTAATTTAATATGATAATTAATTTTGTTTGCTATTTATATGTCAATGATATATTATTTCATTTGATTTTTCATTATAATAGGATAATTTTTGTGATATGAAATTACATTATAATACAGTTATACATCTTCTTTTCTTTCTTTTTCAAAAAAAAAAAGTTCTTATGAAAATTTGAAATTTTATGAATTGATAAAATATGTAAGAAAATAAGTTTTTTTTTTTTTTTTTTTTTTTTTTAAATTAAGCACAAGTGATAAAAAATTATTTTGAAAATTTTAAGTCGGAAAAATTTGAAATGTTTGTGAATATTTTTTGTCACTTTTGTAACTGATTGAAACACACTGATAATAATAAATCAATTTTCAAATCGATTTATGAGATAAAAAAAAAAAAAAGAATTATTTGTTGCACATAAGATTGATTTATTATTATCAAATAGATTAATTGATTTAATGGATGGGAAATGATTAAATTTTAGGAAAAAAAAACTGTGAAAGACAAAGAATGAAATTAATAGAATTAAATTGTTGGTTGTTTATGATAATAAAAATTAATTTGAAAATAAATGAATGATTTAGCTAAGATGTTCAGATCAATCTTATAAAAGTTCATTTTGATATATCTTATCAGCTAAACAATTGAAATGTGTTATTTATCAATTAGCTGTGTGATCAGCGTAAGAGCGTTTAAGAAAAAAAAAATTGATAAATTAACAAATCATTAAAAGTGCTTTCATTTGAATGCAAATGAATTTAGGAAAGGAGAAATTGTCACAAAAATGTCACACTGATTATAACTGATAGAATATTGATATTATAAAAATAATTTAACATTTAATATCCTTAATCTACTTAAATTACATTGATATTGTGATATGATAATATTGGTAAATTATTTACACTGATTTGATAATATTGATTAAATCAGTTGAATCAATTAATGCTTTTAAAGAATGCGGCATTGATCATTTAATGATTTAATGAGCAAAAAAAAAAAAAAAATTATATTAAATTTCTCATAATTTCATTCAGTTTAACAGCAAATGTTTTGAATCTAATAGATTTAATCAATAATAATTAGGATTCTATAGCAGTTTTACTAGTTATCAATTAATTAGTTATTTTTAAAAGTTATCAAATATAGTTCTGATAATAACTTCATATTATCACGAATCAATTATTCTAAAAAAGATTTGAGCGCAAAATTAAAATTATAAATTCAAATATAAGCATAAAACTGCTGAAATTGTTAAAATATGCATAAATTACGTAAAACTGATAGCTGTAATTATTTGAAACTATTAAAACTGAATGGAATTTTTTAAATAATAAACTTTTCTTAATTAAATGAAAAAATTAATTTGACAAAAATATAATTTAAGCTAAAAATATAAATATAAAATTCTGCTTTTGAAACTTAGGTAACATTAGATGAAAAATTTAACACTTATTGGCTTGGCTAGTAGAGATATGATAACAGTTTATATCAATTATAAATTTATCACTAAAGTCAAATTTTTATATCAGATTGCAAAAATTATAAAAATTTTTCTCGAGAAATATATCAATCGGTAAAGCTTATTTAATTAAATTAAGCTACAAAAATCTAGCAAAACAAAAATTTTAAGTTATTTTAAAATAAAAATAGGTGTAAGAAAATGTTAAATTTGAAATTTTGCAATCATTTAGCTTTCAGCATGAAGGTAATATGTAAGCTTAATTGCTAAACTTTTTGATTTTGATTAAAGTAATATATAATAAATTAAAGTAATATATAATCAATTTTTTGATTTTGATTAAAGTAATACTTAATAAATTTTTTTTTTAATTAAAGTAATATTAAAAACTATTTCAAAAATTATTGGTATTAAAATTGAAAAGATTATAAATTCAAACCACATGTAAATTCTTGATAGGATTTTTTATCCTGAAATTAATTATAAATATGTTTTGAAATTTGCTCATTTTTATAACAAATAATCTTTGCTTTTTCAAAATTTCTCAAATTTTGAAGGAACTACAACTATTACCAATTTCAGGATTTAAAAAAAAAAATAAGTGACAAAATTTGTTATTTCATACTCGAGGAATTTTATAAGAAAAATTTAATTATTATTATTAATTATCAATTTATTTTCAGTGTTCAATTGTTATTTTATGATTAGTTTTTTTTTTTTTTTTTTTTTTTGCGACAAAGAAAATTTTGTCAAATAATTGAACATTTGTCCACAAAATTGTTATTAGCTTTATTGGATAGTTAAAACAATCATTTTTTGATTTGTCTAAAATGATCGTGATTTGATTCTAAATGATTGCAGTTATTTTGATCAATTAGCTATGATCAATGCTTTTTTTTTTTTTGAACTGATTATTATTCAATGATAATTTTCCTAAATGTAAAGAAAAAAAAAGGACGAAAATGAATTGCTTTTTGATCATTTATTAGTTGCATTGATTGCCATTGATTAGCATATATTATCTGAAATATGAGCTAATATTCGATTACTTAAAATTGAATTGCAAATTCAAGAATCAAATATTGCTAATAATTGAAAATAGCAATGACTAAATTTATAAGTAACATAATTTTTTACTTTTTTTTTTTACTAATTTTTTACTTTATTACTTTTTCTAAAATATTTGAGCTATTATACAATGCAAGATAAACAATATTACATTCCAAATATTCTAAATTAAATATTAGCAAATAGATGTCCTTAAACATGCTAGAATTCCACATGCTAGAATAAATTTAAATAAAGCATAACCATTTAAATATCACCAAAAAAAAAAGTATAGTAATTTAAGTAGACAAATTTTGAAAAAAAAAAAAAAAAAAAAGGTATGACATATATTAGTAGTTAAATTTGAAAGGTAGCAATAATAACAATAACAGTAACAATATTTACCAAATTCTTTGAAACTTTAAAAGAAAATTAGTTTTTCTTAAAAAAGAAAAAATATTTTTTCAATTTCATTAATTTCATCATTTTTAAATGAATATTTTTTGTTTCGCTGATTTTTTTTAACTAATCTAATTTAGGTACTAAATAGTTTAATTGATTCTTTTATTCTATATTATATTGCAACTAAAAATAAAAAATTATTTCATAATTTAATTTAATCACTGAGTTATTCAATTTATTATCATCAAAACAGATAGCAAACATGATTTTTTTTTTTTGTAATTTTAGGTTTTTTTTTCTTTTTCTTTCCTATCATATTTTTTGTTCTCATTTTTTTTTTTTTTTTTTGTTAAGCAAGAAAAAAGACATAAAAATTCAATGAAATACCATACGGAAATTCTATTTAAAAAAAAAAATTATTGATCATAAAACTTTCAATAGCCTTTGCAATTTTAACTTTTTATTTTGTTTTTGTCCTTTTATCTCTTTCTTTTCTGGTCGTTTTAATTCTAGAAAAATTCATTCAGAAATTTATTCAGCCCTCATCGCTCCGCTACCACCCCGCGCCTACAGGCCACGCCTTCGTCGCCCCGCCCCTAATACGCTTGCTTGACCACGCCCTTTCGCCCCGCCTCCGCCACGCCCCTTTTCGTCCCGCCCCGCCATTACTGCACCTCTTATCACTGTACCTCTTATCACTGTACCTCTTATCACTGCACCTCTTATCACTGCACCTCTTATCACTGTACCTCTTATCACTGTACCTCTTATCACTGTACCTCTTATCACTGCACCTCTTATCACTGTACCTCTTATCACTGCACCTCTTATCACTGTACCTCTTATCACTGCACCTCTTATCACTGCACCTCTTATCACTGTACCTCTTATCACTGTACCTCTTATCACTGCACCTCTTATCACTGCACCTCTTATCACTGTACCTCTTCTCACTGCACCTCTTATCACTGTACCTCTTATCACTGCACCTCTTATCACTGTACCTCTTATCACTGCACCTCTTATCACTGTACCTTTTATCACTGCACCTCTTATCACTGCACCTCTTATCACTGTACCTTTTATCACTGTACCTCTTATCACTGTACCTCTTATCACTGTACCTCTTATCACCGTACCTCTTGGTACCGTACCTTTTGGTACCGTACCTTTTGTTACCGCACCTTTTGGTACCGTACCTCTTGGTACCGTACCTTATGGTACCGTACTTTTTGTTATTGTACCTCTTGTTACCGTACCTTTTATCACCGTACCTCTTGGTACCGTACCTTTAGGTACCGTACCTCTTGTTACCGTACCTTTTGGTACCGTACCTCTTGTTACCGTACCTTTTGGTACCGTACCTCTTGGTACCGTACCTTTTATCACCGTACCTCTTGGTACCGTACCTCTTATCACTGTACCTCTTGGTACCGTACTTTTTGTTATTGTACCTCTTGTTACCGTACCTTTTGGTACCGTACCTTTTGGTACCGTACCTCTTGGTACCGTACCTTTTATCACCGTACCTCTTGGTACCGTACTTTTTGTTATTGTACCTCTTGTTACCGTACCTTTTGGTACCGTACCTCTTGGTACCGTACCTTTTATCACCGTACCTCGTGGTACCGTATCTTTTATTACTGTACCTCTTGGTACCGTACCTCTTGTTACCGTACTTTTTATCACTGTATCTCTTGGTACCGTACTTCCTATCACCGTTTTAACAAAAGATATGGTACCAAAAGGCGCGGTAACAAGAGGTTCGGTACTAAGAGGTACGGTAACAAGAGGTACAATAACAAAAAGTACGGTACGAAGAGGTACAGTGATAAGAGGTACGGTACCAAGAGATACAGTGATAAAAAGTACGGTAACAAGAGGTACGGTACCAAGAGGTACAGTAATAAAAGATACGGTACCACGAGGTACAATAACAAAAAGTACGGTACCAAGAAGTAGAATAATAAAAGGTGCGGTAACAAGAGGTACATTAACAAAAGATACGGTACTAAAAGATACAATAACAAAAATTACGGTACCAAGAGGTACGGTGATAAAAAATACGGTACCAAGAGGTACGGTGATAAAAGTACGGTACCAAGAGGTACGGTACCAAAAGGTACGGTAACAAGAGGTACAATAACAAAAAGTACGGTACCAAGAGGTACGGTGAAAAAAGGTACGGTACCAAGAGGTACGGTACTAAAAGGTACGGTAACAAGAGGTACAATAACAAAAAGTACGGTACCAAGAGGTACAGTGATAAGAGGTACAGTAATAAAAGATACGGTACCACGAGGTACAATAACAAAAAGTACGGTACCAAGAGGTACAGTGATAAAAAGTACGGTTACAAGAGGTACGGTGATAAAAGGTACGGTACCAAGAGGTACGGTACCAAAAGGTGCGGTAACAAGAGGTTCGGTACCAAGAGGTACGGTAACAAGAGGTACAATAACAAAAAGTACGGTACCAAGAGGTACAGTGATAAGAGGTACGGTACCAAGAGATACAGTGATAAAAAGTACGGTAACAAGAGGTACATCAACAAAAGATACGGTACCAAAAGATACAATAACAAAAATACGGTACCAAGAGGTACGGTGATAAAAGGTACGGTACCAAGAGGTACGGTACCAAGAAGGTACGGTAACAAGAGGTACAATAACAAAAAGTACGGTACCAAGAGGTACAGTGATAAGAGGTACGGTACCAAGAGGTACGGTGATAAAAGGTACGGTACCAAGAGGTACGGTACCAAAAGGTGCGGTAACAAGAGGTACGGTACCAAAAGGTGCGGTAACAAGAGGTACGGTACCAAAAGGTACGGTACCAAGAGGTACGGTGATAAAAGGTACGGTAACAAGAGGTACAATAACAAAAAGTACGGTACCATAAGGTACGGTACCAAGAGGTACGGTACCAAAAGGTGCGGTAACAAGAGGTACGGTACCAAAAGGTGCGGTACCAAGAGGTACAGTGATAAGAGGTACAGTGATAAGAGGTACAGTGATAAGAGGTGCAGTGATAAAAGGTACAGTGATAAGAGGTGCAGTGATAAGAGGTACAGTGATAAGAGGTGCAGTGATAAGAGGTGCAGTGATAAGAGGTGCAGTGATAAGAGGTACAGTGATAAGAGGTGCAGTGATAAGAGGTGCAGTGATAAGAGGTGCAGTGATAAGAGGTACAGTGATAAGAGGTGCAGTGATAAGAGGTACAGTGATAAGAGGTGCAGTGATAAGAGGTACAGTGATAAGAGGTGCAGTGATAAGAGGTACAGTGATAAGAGGTACGGTGATAAGAGGTACAGTGATAAGAGGTACAGTGATAAGAGGTGCAGTAATGGCGGGGGCGGGACGAAAAGGGGCGTGGCCATGCGGGCGTGGCGGAGGCGGGGCGAAAAGGGCGTGGTCAAGCAAGCGTATTAGGGGCGGGGCGACGAAGGCGTGGCCTGTAGGCGCGGGGGTGGTAGCGGAGCGATGAGGGCTGAATAAATTTCTGAATGAATTTTTCTAGAATTAAAACGACCAGAAAAGAAAGAGATAAAAGGACAAAAACAAAATAAAAAGTTAAAATTGCAAAGGCTATTGAAAGTTTTATGATCAATAATTTTTTTTTTTAAATGTAATTTCCGTATGGTATTTCATTGAATTTTTATGTCTTTTTTTCTTGCTTAACAAAAAAAAAAAAAAAAAATGAGAACAAAAAAATATGATAGGAAAGAAAAAGAAAAAAAAACCTAAAATTACAAAAAAAAAAATCATGTTTGCTATCTGTTTTGATGATAATAAATTGAATAACTCAGTGATTAAATTAAATTATGAAATAATTTTTTATTTTTAGTTGCAATATAATATAGAATAAAAGAATCAATTAAACTATTTAGTACCTAAATTAGATTAGTTAAAAAAAATCAGCGAAACAAAAAATATTCATTTAAAAATGATGAAATTAATGAAATTGAAAAAATATTTTTTCTTTTTTAAGAAAAACTAATTTTCTTTTAAAGTTTCAAAGAATTTGGTAAATATTGTTACTGTTATTGTTATTATTGCTACCTTTCAAATTTAACTACTAATATATGTCATACCTTTTTTTTTCTTTTTTTTTTTTCAAAATTTGTCTACTTAAATTACTATACTTTTTTTTTTTGGTGATATTTAAATGGTTATGCTTTATTTAAATTTATTCTAGCATGTGGAATTCTAGCATGTTTAAGGATATCTATTTGGTATTATTTAATTTAGAATATTTGGAATGTAATATTGTTTATCTTGTATAATAGCTCAAATATTTTAGAAAAAGTAATAAATTTTGATTTTCTAGCTGAAGTTTTTTTGGGAAAATTGTTCTGGGAAGTATAATAATTATAAAATAAATAAATGTATCGAATATGATATATGTTGAAATGGAATCAAACTATTATATATGTTGATTGAAATGGAATCAAACTAAAAAAAAAACTTTTGTATTGATTGAAATAATTGTATAAAAGTAATGTGACATAACTAATAAAATGAATTGTTCTCTTTTTCCTAATTTCAAATTTTAATTTAATATGATAATTAATTTTGTTTGCTATTTATATGTCAATGATATATTATTTCATTTGATTTTTCATTATAATAGGATAATTTTTGTGATATGAAATTACATTATAATACAGTTATACATCTTCTTTTCTTTCTTTTTCAAAAAAAAAAAGTTCTTATGAAAATTTGAAATTTTATGAATTGATAAAATATGTAAGAAAATAAGTTTTTTTTTTTTTTTTTTTTTTTTAAATTAAGCACAAGTGATAAAAAATTATTTTGAAAATTTTAAGTCGGAAAAATTTGAAATGTTTGTGAATATTTTTGTCACTTTTGTAACTGATTGAAACACACTGATAATAATAAATCAATTTTCAAATCGATTTATGAGATAAAAAAAAAAAAAAGAATTATTTGTTGCACATAAGATTGATTTATTATTATCAAATAGATTAATTGATTTAATGGATGGGAAATGATTAAATTTTAGGAAAAAAAACTGTGAAAGACAAAGAATGAAATTAATAGAATTAAATTGTTGGTTGTTTATGATAATAAAAATTAATTTGAAAATAAATGAATGATTTAGCTAAGATGTTCAGATCAATCTTATAAAAGTTCATTTTGATATATCTTATCAGCTAAACAATTGAAATGTGTTATTTATCAATTAGCTGTGTGATCAGCGTAAGAGCGTTTAAGAAAAAAAAAATTGATAAATTAACAAATCATTAAAAGTGCTTTCATTTGAATGCAAATGAATTTAGGAAAGGAGAAATTGTCACAAAAATGTCACACTGATTATAACTGATAGAATATTGATATTATAAAAATAATTTAACATTTAATATCCTTAATCTACTTAAATTACATTGATATTGTGATATGATAATATTGGTAAATTATTTACACTGATTTGATAATATTGATTAAATCAGTTGAATCAATTAATGCTTTTAAAGAATGCGGCATTGATCATTTAATGATTTAATGAGCAAAAAAAAAAAAAAAATTATATTAAATTTCTCATAATTTCATTCAGTTTAACAGCAAATGTTTTGAATCTAATAGATTTAATCAATAATAATTAGGATTCTATAGCAGTTTTACTAATTATCAATTAATTAGTTATTTTTAAAAGTTATCAAATATAGTTCTGATAATAACTTCATATTATCACGAATCAATTATTCTAAAAAAAGATTTGAGCGCAAAATTAAAATTATAAATTCAAATATAAGCATAAAACTGCTGAAATTGTTAAAATATGCATAAATTACGTAAAACTGATAGCTGTAATTATTTGAAACTATTAAAACTGAATGGAATTTTTTAAATAATAAACTTTTCTTAATTAAATGAAAAAATTAATTTGACAAAAATATAATTTAAGCTAAAAATATAAATATAAAATTCTGCTTTTGAAACTTAGGTAACATTAGATGAAAAATTTAACACTTATTGGCTTGGCTAGTAGAGATATGATAACAGTTTATATCAATTATAAATTTATCACTAAAGTCAAATTTTTTATATCAGATTGCAAAAATTATAAAAATTTTTCTCGAGAAATATATCAATCGGTAAAGCTTATTTAATTAAATTAAGCTACAAAAATCTAGCAAAACAAAAATTTTAAGTTATTTTAAAATAAAAATAGGTGTAAGAAAATGTTAAATTTGAAATTTTGCAATCATTTAGCTTTCAGCATGAAGGTAATATGTAAGCTTAATTGCTAAACTTTTTGATTTTGATTAAAGTAATATATAATAAATTAAAGTAATATATAATCAATTTTTTGATTTTGATTAAAGTAATACTTAATAAATTTTTTTTTTAATTAAAGTAATATTAAAAACTATTTCAAAAATTATTGGTATTAAAATTGAAAAGATTATAAATTCAAACCACATGTAAATTCTTGATAGGATTTTTTATCCTGAAATTAATTATAAATATGTTTTGAAATTTGCTCATTTTTATAACAAATAATCTTTGCTTTTTCAAAATTTCTCAAATTTTGAAGGAACTACAACTATTACCAATTTCAGGATTTAAAAAAAAAAATAAGTGACAAAATTTGTTATTTCATACTCGAGGAATTTTATAAGAAAAATTTAATTATTATTATTAATTATCAATTTATTTTCAGTGTTCAATTGTTATTTTATGATTAGTTTTTTTTTTTTTTTTTTTTTGCGACAAAGAAAATTTTGTCAAATAATTGAACATTTGTCCACAAAATTGTTATTAGCTTTATTGGATAGTTAAAACAATCATTTTTTGATTTGTCTAAAATGATCGTGATTTGATTCTAAATGATTGCAGTTATTTTGATCAATTAGCTATGATCAATGCTTTTTTTTTTTTTGAACTGATTATTATTCAATGATAATTTTCCTAAATGTAAAGAAAAAAAAAGGACGAAAATGAATTGCTTTTTGATCATTTATTAGTTGCATTGATTGCCATTGATTAGCATATATTATCTGAAATATGAGCTAATATTCGATTACTTAAAATTGAATTGCAAATTCAAGAATCAAATATTGCTAATAATTGAAAATAGCAATGACTAAATTTATAAGTAACATAATTTTTTACTTTTTTTTTTTACTAATTTTTTACTTTATTACTTTTTCTAAAATATTTGAGCTATTATACAATGCAAGATAAACAATATTACATTCCAAATATTCTAAATTAAATATTAGCAAATAGATGTCCTTAAACATGCTAGAATTCCACATGCTAGAATAAATTTAAATAAAGCATAACCATTTAAATATCACCAAAAAAAAAAGTATAGTAATTTAAGTAGACAAATTTTGAAAAAAAAAAAAGAAAAAAAAAGGTATGACATATATTAGTAGTTAAATTTGAAAGGTAGCAATAATAACAATAACAGTAACAATATTTACCAAATTCTTTGAAACTTTAAAAGAAAATTAGTTTTTCTTAAAAAGAAAAATATTTTTTCAATTTCATTAATTTCATCATTTTTAAATGAATATTTTTGTTTCGCTGATTTTTTTAACTAATCTAATTTAGGTACTAAATAGTTTAATTGATTCTTTTATTCTATATTATATTGCAACTAAAAAATAAAAAATTATTTCATAATTTAATTTAATCACTGAGTTATTCAATTTATTATCATCAAAACAGATAGCAAACATGATTTTTTTTTTTTTGTAATTTTAGGTTTTTTTTCTTTTTCTTTCCTATCATATTTTTTGTTCTCATTTTTTTTTTTTTTTTTTTTGTTAAGCAAGAAAAAAAGACATAAAAATTCAATGAAATACCATACGGAAATTCCATTTAAAAAAAAAAATTATTGATCATAAAACTTTCAATAGCCTTTGCAATTTTAACTTTTTATTTTGTTTTTGTCCTTTTATCTCTTTCTTTTCTGGTCGTTTTAATTCTAGAAAAATTCATTCAGAAATTTATTCAGCCCTCATCGCTCCGCTACCACCCCCGCGCCTACAGGCCACGCCTTCGTCGCCCCGCCCCTAATACGCTTGCTTGACCACGCCCTTTTCGCCCCGCCTCCGCCACGCCCGCATGGCCACGCCCCTTTTCGTCCCGCCCCGCCACCTTACTGCACCTCTTATCACTGTACCTCTTATCACTGTACCTCTTATCACTGTACCTCTTATCACTGTACCTCTTATCACTGTACCTCTTATCACTGTACCTCTTATCACTGCACCTCTTATCACTGTACCTCTTATCACTGCACCTCTTATCACTGCACCTCTTATCACTGCACCTCTTATCACTGTACCTCTTATCACTGTACCTCTTATCACTGTACCTCTTATCACTGCACCTCTTATCACTGTACCTCTTATCACTGCACCTCTTATCACTGTACCTCTTATCACTGCACCTCTTATCACTGTACCTCTTATCACTGCACCTCTTATCACTGTACCTCTTATCACTGCACCTCTTATCACTGTACCTCTTATCACTGTACCTCTTATCACTGTACCTCTTATCACTGTACCTCTTATCACTGTACCTCTTATCACCGTACCTCTTGGTACCGTACCTTTTGGTACCGTACCTTTTGGTACCGTACCTCTTGGTACCGTACCTTATGGTACCGTACTTTTTGTTATTGTACCTCTTGTTACCGTACCTTTTATCACCGTACCTCTTGGTACCGTACCTTTTGGTACCGTACCTCTTGTTACCGTACCTTTTGGTACCGTACCTCTTGTTACCGCACCTTTTGGTACCGTACCTCTTGGTACCGTACCTTTTATCACCGTACCTCTTGGTACCGTACCTCTTATCACTGTACCTCTTGGTACCGTACTTTTTGTTATTGTACCTCTTGTTACCGTACCTTTTGGTACCGTACCTCTTGGTACCGTACCTTTTGGTACCGTACCTCTTGGTACCGTACCTTTTATCACCGTACCTCTTGGTACCGTACTTTTTGTTATTGTACCTCTTGTTACCGTACCTTTTGGTACCGTACCTCTTGGTACCGTACCTTTTATCACCGTACCTCGTGGTACCGTATCTTTTATTACTGTACCTCTTGGTACCGTACCTCTTGTTACCGTACTTTTTATCACTGTATCTCTTGGTACCGTACTTCCTATCACCGTTTTAACAAAAGATATGGTACCAAAAGGCGCGGTAACAAGAGGTTCGGTACTAAGAGGTACGGTAACAAGAGGTACAATAACAAAAAGTACGGTACCAAGAGGTACAGTGATAAGAGGTACGGTACCAAGATACAGTGATACAAAAGTACGGTAACAAGAAGTACGGTAGCAAGAGGTACATTAACAAAAGATACGGTACCAAAAGATACAATAACAAAAATTACGGTACCAAGAGGTACGGTGATAAAAGGTACGGTACCAAGAGGTACAGTAATAAAAGATACGGTACCACGAGGTACAATAACAAAAAGTACGGTACCAAGAGGTACGGTAACAAGAGGTACAATAAGAAAAGTACGGTACGAGGTACAGTGATAAAGGTACGGTACCAAGAGATACAGTGATAAAAAGTACGGTAACAAGAGGTACGGTACCAAGAGGTACAGTAATAAAAGATACGGTACCACGAGGTACAATAACAAAAAGTACGGTACCAAGAAGTAGAATAATAAAAGGTGCGGTAACAAGAGGTACATTAACAAAAGATACGGTACTAAAAGATACAATAACAAAAATTACGGTACCAAGAGGTACGGTGATAAAAGGTACGGTACCAAGAGGTACGGTGATAAAAGTACGGTACCAAGAGGTACGGTACCAAAAGGTACGGTAACAAGAGGTACAATAACAAAAAGTACGGTACCAAGAGGTACGGTGATAAAGGTACGGTACCAAGAGGTACGGTACTAAAGGTACGGTAACAAGAGGTACAATAACAAAAAGTACGGTACCAAGAGGTACAGTGATAAGAGGTACAGTAATAAAAGATACGGTACCACGAGGTACAATAACAAAAGTACGGTACCAAGAGGTACAGTGATAAAAAGGTACGGTTACAAGAGGTACGGTGATAAAAGGTACGGTACCAAGAGGTACGGTACCAAAAGGTGCGGTAACAAGAGGTTCGGTACCAAGAGGTACGGTAACAAGAGGTACAATAACAAAAAGTACGGTACCAAGAGGTACAGTGATAAGAGGTACGGTACCAAGAGATACAGTGATAAAAAGTACGGTAACAAGAGGTACATCAACAAAAGATACGGTACCAAAAGATACAATAACAAAAATACGGTACCAAGAGGTACGGTGATAAAAGGTACGGTACCAAGAGGTACGGTACCAAAAGGTACGGTAACAAGAGGTACAATAACAAAAAGTACGGTACCAAGAGGTACAGTGATAAGAGGTACGGTACCAAGAGGTACGGTGATAAAAGGTACGGTACCAAGAGGTACGGTACCAAAAGGTGCGGTAACAAGAGGTACGGTACCAAAAGGTGCGGTAACAAGAGGTACGGTACCAAAAGGTACGGTACCAAGAGGTACGGTGATAAAAGGTACGGTACCAAGAGGTACGGTGATAAAAGGTACGGTAACAAGAGGTACAATAACAAAAAGTACGGTACCATAAGGTACGGTACCAAGAGGTACGGTACCAAAAGGTGCGGTAACAAGAGGTACGGTACCAAAAGGTGCGGTACCAAGAGGTACAGTGATAAGAGGTACAGTGATAAGAGGTACAGTGATAAGAGGTACAGTGATAAGAGGTGCAGTGATAAGAGGTACAGTGATAAGAGGTGCAGTGATAAAAGGTACAGTGATAAGAGGTGCAGTGATAAGAGGTACAGTGATAAGAGGTGCAGTGATAAGAGGTACAGTGATAAGAGGTGCAGTGATAAGAGGTACAGTGATAAGAGGTACAGTGATAAGAGGTACAGTGATAAGAGGTGCAGTGATAAGAGGTACAGTGATAAGAGGTGCAGTGATAAGAGGTACAGTGATAAGAGGTACAGTGATAAGAGGTACAGTGATAAGAGGTACAGTGATAAGAGGTGCAGTAATGGCGGGGGGCGGGACGAAAAGGGGCGTGGCCATGCGGGCGTGGCGGAGGCGGGGCGAAAAGGGCGTGGTCAAGCAAGCGTATTAGGGGCGGGGCGACGAAGGCGTGGCCTGTAGGCGCGGGGGTGGTAGCGGAGCGATGAGGGCTGAATAAATTTCTGAATGAATTTTTCTAGAATTAAAACGACCAGAAAAGAAAGAGATAAAAGGACAAAAACAAAATAAAAAGTTAAAATTGCAAAGGCTATTGAAAGTTTTATGATCAATAATTTTTTTTTTTAAATGTAATTTCCGTATGGTATTTCATTGAATTTTTATGTCTTGTTTTCTTGCTTAACAAAAAAAAAAAAAAAAATGAGAACAAAAAAATATGATAGGAAAGAAAAAGAAAAAAACCTAAAATTACAAAAAAAAAAATCATGTTTGCTATCTGTTTTGATGATAATAAATTGAATAACTCAGTGATTAAATTAAATTATGAAATAATTTTTTATTTTTTAGTTGCAATATAATATAGAATAAAAGAATCAATTAAACTATTTAGTACCTAAATTAGATTAGTTAAAAAAAATCAGCGAAACAAAAAATATTCATTTAAAAATGATGAAATTAATGAAATTGAAAAAATATTTTTCCTTTTTTAAGAAAAACTAATTTTCTTTTAAAGTTTCAAAGAATTTGGTAAATATTGTTACTGTTATTGTTATTATTGCTACCTTTCAAATTTAACTACTAATATATGTCATACCTTTTTTTTTCTTTTTTTTTTTTCAAAATTTGTCTACTTAAATTACTATACTTTTTTTTTTGGTGATATTTAAATGGTTATGCTTTATTTAAATTTATTCTAGCATGTGGAATTCTAGCATGTTTAAGGATATTTATTTGGTATTATTTAATTTAGAATATTTGGAATGTAATATTGTTTATCTTGTATAATAGCTCAAATATTTTAGAAAAAGTAATAAAATTAATGAAATTGAAAAAATATTTTTTCTTTTTTAAGAAAAACTAATTTTCTTTTAAAGTTTCAAAGAATTTGGTAAATATTGTTACTGTTATTGTTATTATTGCTACCTTTCAAATTTAACTACTAATATATGTCATACCTTTTTTTTTTTTTTTTTTCAAAATTTGTCTACTTAAATTACTATACTTTTTTTTTGGTGATATTTAAATGGTTATGCTTTATTTAAATTTATTCTAGCATGTGGAATTCTAGCATGTTTAAGGATATCTATTTGGTATTATTTAATTTAGAATATTTGGAATGTAATATTGTTTATCTTGTATAATAGCTCAAATATTTTAGAAAAAGTAATAAATTTTGATTTTCTAGCTGAAGTTTTTGGGAAAATTGTTCTGGGAAGTATAATAATTATAAAATAAATAAATGTATCGAATATGATATATGTTGAAATGGAATCAAACTATTATATATGTTGATTGAAATGGAATCAAACTAAAAAAAAACTTTTGTATTGATTGAAATAATTGTATAAAAGTAATGTGACATAACTAATAAAATGAATTGTTCTCTTTTTCCTAATTTCAAATTTTAATTTAATATGATAATTAATTTTGTTTGCTATTTATATGTCAATGATATATTATTTCATTTGATTTTTCATTATAATAGGATAATTTTTGTGATATGAAATTACATTATAATACAGTTATACATCTTCTTTTCTTTCTTTTTCAAAAAAAAAAAGTTCTTATGAAAATTTGAAATTTTATGAATTGATAAAATATGTAAGAAAATAAGTTTTTTTTTTTTTTTTTTTTTTAAATTAAGCACAAGTGATAAAAAATTATTTTGAAAATTTTAAGTCGGAAAAATTTGAAATGTTTGTGAATATTTTTTGTCACTTTTGTAACTGATTGAAACACACTGATAATAATAAATCAATTTTCAAATCGATTTATGAGATAAAAAAAAAAAAAAGAATTATTTGTTGCACATAAGATTGATTTATTATTATCAAATAGATTAATTGATTTAATGGATGGGAAATGATTAAATTTTAGGAAAAAAAAACTGTGAAAGACAAAGAATGAAATTAATAGAATTAAATTGTTGGTTGTTTATGATAATAAAAATTAATTTGAAAATAAATGAATGATTTAGCTAAGATGTTCAGATCAATCTTATAAAAGTTCATTTTGATATATCTTATCAGCTAAACAATTGAAATGTGTTATTTATCAATTAGCTGTGTGATCAGCGTAAGAGCGTTTAAGAAAAAAAAAATTGATAAATTAACAAATCATTAAAAGTGCTTTCATTTGAATGCAAATGAATTTAGGAAAGGAGAAATTGTCACAAAAATGTCACACTGATTATAACTGATAGAATATTGATATTATAAAAATAATTTAACATTTAATATCCTTAATCTACTTAAATTACATTGATATTGTGATATGATAATATTGGTAAATTATTTACACTGATTTGATAATATTGATTAAATCAGTTGAATCAATTAATGCTTTTAAAGAATGCGGCATTGATCATTTAATGATTTAATGAGCAAAAAAAAAAAAAAATTATATTAAATTTCTCATAATTTCATTCAGTTTAACAGCAAATGTTTTGAATCTAATAGATTTAATCAATAATAATTAGGATTCTATAGCAGTTTTACTAGTTATCAATTAATTAGTTATTTTTAAAAGTTATCAAATATAGTTCTGATAATAACTTCATATTATCACGAATCAATTATTCTAAAAAAGATTTGAGCGCAAAATTAAAATTATAAATTCAAATATAAGCATAAAACTGCTGAAATTGTTAAAATATGCATAAATTACGTAAAACTGATAGCTGTAATTATTTGAAACTATTAAAACTGAATGGAATTTTTTTAAATAATAAACTTTTCTTAATTAAATGAAAAAATTAATTTGACAAAAATATAATTTAAGCTAAAAATATAAATATAAAATTCTGCTTTTGAAACTTAGGTAACATTAGATGAAAAATTTAACACTTATTGGCTTGGCTAGTAGAGATATGATAACAGTTTATATCAATTATAAATTTATCACTAAAGTCAAATTTTTATATCAGATTGCAAAAATTATAAAAATTTTTCTCGAGAAATATATCAATCGGTAAAGCTTATTTAATTAAATTAAGCTACAAAAATCTAGCAAAACAAAAATTTTAAGTTATTTTAAAATAAAAATAGGTGTAAGAAAATGTTAAATTTGAAATTTTGCAATCATTTAGCTTTCAGCATGAAGGTAATATGTAAGCTTAATTGCTAAACTTTTTGATTTTGATTAAAGTAATATATAATAAATTAAAGTAATATATAATCAATTTTTTGATTTTGATTAAAGTAATACTTAATAAATTTTTTTTTAATTAAAGTAATATTAAAAACTATTTCAAAAATTATTGGTATTAAAATTGAAAAGATTATAAATTCAAACCACATGTAAATTCTTGATAGGATTTTTATCCTGAAATTAATTATAAATATGTTTTGAAATTTGCTCATTTTTATAACAAATAATCTTTGCTTTTTCAAAATTTCTCAAATTTTGAAGGAACTACAACTATTACCAATTTCAGGATTTAAAAAAAAAAATAAGTGACAAAATTTGTTATTTCATACTCGAGGAATTTTATAAGAAAAAATTTAATTATTATTATTAATTATCAATTTATTTTCAGTGTTCAATTGTTATTTTATGATTAGTTTTTTTTTTTTTTTTTTTTTTGCGACAAAGAAAATTTTGTCAAATAATTGAACATTTGTCCACAAAATTGTTATTAGCTTTATTGGATAGTTAAAACAATCATTTTTTGATTTGTCTAAAATGATCGTGATTTGATTCTAAATGATTGCAGTTATTTTGATCAATTAGCTATGATCAATGCTTTTTTTTTTTGAACTGATTATTATTCAATGATAATTTTCCTAAATGTAAAGAAAAAAAAAGGACGAAAATGAATTGCTTTTTGATCATTTATTAGTTGCATTGATTGCCATTGATTAGCATATATTATCTGAAATATGAGCTAATATTCGATTACTTAAAATTGAATTGCAAATTCAAGAATCAAATATTGCTAATAATTGAAAATAGCAATGACTAAATTTATAAGTAACATAATTTTTACTTTTTTTTTTTACTAATTTTTTACTATTACTTTTTCTAAAATATTTGAGCTATTATACAATGCAAGATAAACAATATTACATTCCAAATATTCTAAATTAAATATTAGCAAATAGATGTCCTTAAACATGCTAGAATTCCACATGCTAGAATAAATTTAAATAAAGCATAACCATTTAAATATCACCAAAAAAAAAAGTATAGTAATTTAAGTAGACAAATTTTGAAAAAAAAAAAAAAAAAAAAAGGTATGACATATATTAGTAGTTAAATTTGAAAGGTAGCAATAATAACAATAACAGTAACAATATTTACCAAATTCTTTGAAACTTTAAAAGAAAATTAGTTTTTCTTAAAAAAGAAAAAATATTTTTTCAATTTCATTAATTTCATCATTTTTAAATGAATATTTTTTGTTTCGCTGATTTTTTTTAACTAATCTAATTTAGGTACTAAATAGTTTAATTGATTCTTTTATTCTATATTATATTGCAACTTAAAAAATTAAAAAATTATTTCATAATTTAATTTAATCACTGAGTTATTCAATTTATTATCATCAAAACAGATAGCAAACATGATTTTTTTTTTTTTTGTAATTTTAGGTTTTTTTTTTCTTTTTTCTTTCCTATCATATTTTTTGTTCTCATTTTTTTTTTTTTTTTTGTTAAGCAAGAAAAAAAGACATAAAAATTCAATGAAATACCATACGGAAATTCCATTTAAAAAAAAATTATTGATCATAAAACTTTCAATAGCCTTTGCAATTTTAACTTTTATTTTGTTTTTGTCCTTTTATCTCTTTCTTTTCTGGTCGTTTTAATTCTAGAAAAATTCATTCAGAAATTTATTCAGCCCTCATCGCTCCGCTACCACCCCGCGCCTACAGGCCACGCCTTCGTCGCCCCGCCCCTAATACGCTTGCTTGACCACGCCCTTTTCGCCCCGCCTCCGCCACGCCCGCATGGCCACGCCCCTTTTCGTCCCGCCCCCGCCATTACTGCACCTCTTATCACTGTACCTCTTATCACTGCACCTCTTATCACTGTACCTCTTATCACTGTACCTCTTATCACTGTACCTCTTATCACTGTACCTCTTATCACTGTACCTCTTATCACTGCACCTCTTATCACTGTACCTCTTATCACTGCACCTCTTATCACTGTACCTCTTATCACTGCACCTCTTATCACTGTACCTCTTATCACTGCACCTCTTATCACTGTACCTCTTATCACTGCACCTCTTATCACTGCACCTCTTATCACTGTACCTCTTATCACTGTACCTCTTATCACTGTACCTCTTATCACTGTACCTCTTATCACTGCACCTCTTATCACTGTACCTCTTCTCACTGCACCTCTTATCACTGAACTTCTTATCACTGCACCTCTAATCACTGTACCTCTTATCACTGTACCTCTTATCACTGTACCTCTTATCACCGTACCTCTTGGTACCGTACCTTTTGGTACCGTACCTCTTGTTACCGCACCTTTTGGTACCGTACCTCTTGGTACCGTACCTTATGTTACCGTACTTTTTGTTATTGTACCTCTTGTTACCGTACCTTTTATCACCGTACCTCTTGGTACCGTACCTCTTATCACTGTATTTCTTGGTACCGTACCTTTTGGTACCGTACCTCTTGTTACCGCACCTTTTGGTACCGTACCTCTTGTTACCGCACCTTTTGGTACCGTACCTCTTGGTACCGTACCTTTTACTTCTTGGTACCGTACCTCTTATCACTGTACCTCTTGGTACCGTACTTTGTTATTGTACCTCTTGTTACCGTACCTTTTGGTACCGTACCTCTTGGTACCGTACCTTTTGGTACCGTACCTCTTGGTACCGTACCTTTTATCACCGTACCTCTTGGTACCGTACTTTTTGTTATTGTACCTCTTGTTACCGTACCTTTTGGTACCGTACCTCTTGGTACCGTACCTTTTATCACCGTACCTCGTGGTACCGTATCTTTTATTACTGTACCTCTTGGTACCGTACCTCTTGTTACCGTACTTTTTATCACTGTATCTCTTGGTACCGTACTTCCTATCACCATTTTAACAAAAGATATGGTACCAAAAGGCGCGGTAACAAGAGGTTCGGTACTAAGAAGTACGGTAACAAAGGTACAATAACAAAAAGTACGGTACCAAGAGGTACAGTGATAAGAGGTACGGTACCAAGAGATACAGTGATAAAAGTACGGTAACAAAGTACGGTAGCAAGAGGTACATTAACAAAAGATACGGTACCAAAAGATACAATAACAAAATTACGGTACCAAGAGGTACGGTGATAAGGTACGGTACCAAGAGGTACAGTAATAGAAGATACGGTACCACGAGGTACAATAACAAAGTACGGTACCAAGAGGTACGGTAACAAGAAGGTACAATAAGAAAAAGTACGGTACGAAGAGGTACAGTGATAAGAGGTACGGTACCAAGAGATACAGTGATAAAAAGTACGGTAACAAGAGGTACGGTACCAAGAGGTACAGTAATAAAGATACGGTACCACGAGGTACAATAACAAAAGTACGGTACCAAGAAGTAGAATAATAAAAGGTGCGGTAACAAGAGGTACATTAACAAAAGATACGGTACTAAAAGATACAATAACAAAAATTACGGTACCAAGAGGTACGGTGATAAAAGGTACGGTACCAAGAGGTACGGTGATAAAAGGTACGGTACCAAGAGGTACGGTACCAAAAGGTACGGTAACAAGAGGTACAATAACAAAAAGTACGGTACCAAGAGGTACGGTGATAAAAGGTACGGTACAAGAGGTACGGTACTAAAGGTACGGTAACAAGAGGTACAATAACAAAAGTACGGTACCAAGAGGTACAGTGATAAGAGGTACAGTAATAAAAGATACGGTACCGCGAGGTACAATAACAAAAAGTACGGTACCAAGAGGTACAGTGATAAAAAGTACGGTTACAAGAAGTACGGTGATAAAAGGTACGGTACCAAGAGGTACAATAACAAAAAGTACGGTACCAAGAGGTACAGTGATAAGAGGTACGGTACCAAGAGATACAGTGATAAAAAGTACGGTAACAAGAGGTACATTAACAAAAGATACGGTACCAAAAGATACAATAACAAAAATACGGTACCAAGAGGTACGGTGATAAAAGGTACGGTACCAAGAGGTACGGTACCAAAAGGTACGGTAACAAGAGGTACAATAACAAAAAGTACGGTACCAAGAGGTACAGTGATAAAGTACGGTACCAAGAGGTACGGTGATAAAAGGTACGGTACCAAGAGGTACGGTACCAAAAGGTGCGGTAACAAGAGGTACGGTACCAAAAGGTGCGGTAACAAGAGGTACGGTGCCAAAAGGTACGGTACCAAGAGGTACAGTGATAAGAGGTACAGTACCAAGAGGTACGGTGATAAAAGGTACGGTAACAAGAGGTACAATAACAAAAAGTACGGTACCATAAGGTACGGTACCAAGAGGTACGGTACCAAAAGGTGCGGTAACAAAGTACGGTACCAAAAGGTGCAGTACCAAGAGGTACAGTGATAAGAGGTACAGTGATAAGAGATACAGTGATAAGAGGTACAGTGATTAGAGGTGCAGTGATAAGAGGTACAGTGGTAAGAGGTGCATCCTGAAATTAATTATATCCTGTTTTTATCCTGAAATTAATTATAAATATGTTTTGAAATTTGCTCATTTTTATAACAAATAATCTTTGCTTTTTCAAAATTTCTCAAATTTTGAAGGAACTACAACTATTACCAATTTCAGGATTTAAAAAAAAAAAAATAAGTGACAAAATTTGTTATTTCATACTCGAGGAATTTTATAAGAAAAAATTTAATTATTATTATTAATTATCAATTTATTTTCAGTGTTCAATTGTTATTTTATGATTAGTTTTTTTTTTTTTTTTTTTTTTTTTTGCGACAAAGAAAATTTTGTCAAATAATTGAACATTTGTCCACAAAATTGTTATTAGCTTTATTGGATAGTTAAAACAATCATTTTTTGATTTGTCTAAAATGATCGTGATTTGATTCTAAATGATTGCAGTTATTTTGATCAATTAGCTATGATCAATGCTTTTTTTTTTTTGAACTGATTATTATTCAATGATAATTTTCCTAAATGTAAAGAAAAAAAAGGACGAAAATGAATTGCTTTTTGATCATTTATTAGTTGCATTGATTGCCATTGATTAGCATATATTATCTGAAATATGAGCTAATATTCGATTACTTAAAATTGAATTGCAAATTCAAGAATCAAATATTGCTAATAATTGAAAATAGCAATGACTAAATTTATAAGTAACATAATTTTTTACTTTTTTTTTTTTACTAATTTTTTACTTTATTACTTTTTCTAAAATATTTGAGCTATTATACAATGCAAGATAAACAATATTACATTCCAAATATTCTAAATTAAATATTAGCAAATAGATGTCCTTAAACATGCTAGAATTCCACATGCTAGAATAAATTTAAATAAAGCATAACCATTTAAATATCACCAAAAAAAAAAGTATAGTAATTTAAGTAGACAAATTTTGAAAAAAAAAAAAGAAAAAAAAGGTATGACATATATTAGTAGTTAAATTTGAAGGTAGCAATAATAACAATAACAGTAACAATATTTACCAAATTCTTTGAAACTTTAAAAGAAAATTAGTTTTTCTTAAAAAGAAAAATATTTTTCAATTTCATTAATTTCATCATTTTTAAATGAATATTTTTTGTTTCGCTGATTTTTTTAACTAATCTAATTTAGGTACTAAATAGTTTAATTGATTCTTTTATTCTATATTATATTGCAACTAAAAAATAAAAAATTATTTCATAATTTAATTTAATCACTGAGTTATTCAATTTATTATCATCAAAACAGATAGCAAACATGATTTTTTTTTTTTGTAATTTTAGGTTTTTTTTTCCTTTTTTCTTTCCTATCATATTTTTTTGTTCTCATTTTTTTTTTTTTTTTTTTGTTAAGCAAGAAAAAAGACATAAAAATTCAATGAAATACCATACGGAAATTACATTTAAAAAAAAAAATTATTGATCATAAAACTTTCAATAGCCTTTGCAATTTTAACTTTTTATTTTGTTTTTGTCCTTTTATCTCATTCTTTTCTGGTCGTTTTAATTCTAGAAAAATTCATTCAGAAATTTATTCAGCCCTCATCGCTCCGCTACCACCCCCGCGCCTACAGGCCACGCCTTCGTCGCCCCGCCCCTAATACGCTTGCTTGACCACGCCCTTTTCGCCCCGCCTCCGCCACGCCCCTTTTCGTCCCGCCCCCTACCATTACTGCACCTCTTATCACTGTACCTCTTATCACTGCACCTCTTATCACTGCACCTTTTATCACTGTACCTCTTATCACTGCACCTCTTATCACTGTACCTCTTATCACTGCACCTCTTATCACTGTACCTCTTATTACTGTACCTCTTGGTACCGTACTTTTTGTTATTGTACCTCTTGTTACCGTACCTCTTAGTACCGAACCTCTTGTTACCGCACCTTTTGGTACCGTATCTCTTGGTACCGTACCTTTTATCACCGTACCTCTTGTAACCGTACTTTTTATCACTGTACCTCTTGGTACCGTACTTTTTTGATTAAATCTATTAGATTCAAAACAAGAGGTACAATAACAAAAAGTACGGTACCAAGAATTACAGTGATAAGAGGTACGGTACCAAAGAATACAGTGAAAAAAAGTACGGTAACAAGAGGTACGGTAACAAGAGGTACATTAACAAAAGATACGGTACCAAAAGATACAATAACAAAAATTACGGTACCAAGAGGTACGGTGATAAAAGGTACGGTACCAAGAGGTACGGTACCAAAAGGTACGGTAACAAGAGGTACAATAACAAAAAGTACGGTACCAAGAGGTACAGTGATAAGAGGTACGGTACCAAGAGGTACGGTGATAAAAGGTACGGTACCAAGAGGTACGGTACCAAAAGGTACGGTAACAAGAGGTACGGTACCAAGAAGGTACGGTAACAAGAGGTACGGTACCAAAAGGTACGGTACCAAAAGGTACGGTACCAAGAATTTTGGTGATAAAAGGTACGGTAACAAGAGGTACAATAACAAAAAGTACGGTACCAAGAGGTACAGTGATAAGAGGTACAGTAATAAAAGATACGGTACCACGAGGTACGGTACCAAAAGGTACGGTAACAAGAGGTACGGTACCAAGAGGTACGGTAACAAGAGGTACAATAACAAAAAGTACGGTACCAAAAGGTACGGTACCGAAAGGTACGGTACCAAGAGGTACGGTGATAAGAGGTACAGTGATAAGAGGTACAGTGATAAGAGGTACAGTGATTAGAGGTACAGTGATAAGAGGTACAGTGATAAGAGGTACAGTGATTAGAGGTACAGTGATAAGAGGTACAGTGATAAGAGGTGCAGCGATAAGAGGTACAGTGATAAGAGGTACAGTGATAAGAGGTACAGTGATAAGAGGTGCAGTGATAAGAGGTACAGTGATAAGAGGTGCAGTGATAAGAGGTACAGTGATAAGAGGTACAGTGATAAGAGGTGCAGTGATAAGAGGTACAGTGATAAGAGGTGCAGTGATAAGAGGTACAGTGATAAGAGGTGCAGTGATAAGAGGTACAGTGATAAGAGGTACAGTGATAAGAGGTGCAGTGATAAGAGGTACAGTGATAAGAGGTGCAGTGATAAGAGGTACAGTGATAAGAGGTGCAGTGATAAGAGGTGCAGTGATAAGAGGTGCAGTGATAAGAGGTGCAGTGATAAGAGGTACAGTGATAAGAGGTACGGTGATAAGAGGTACAGTGATAAGAGGTGCAGTGATAAGAGGTACAGTGATAAGAGGTGCAGTAATGGCGGGGGCGGGACGAAAAGGGGCGTGGCCATGCGGGCGTGGCGGAGGCGGGGCGAAAAGGGCGTGGTCAAGCAAGCGTATTAGGGGCGGGGCGACGAAGGCGTGGCCTGTAGGCGCGGGGGTGGTAGCGGAGCGATGAGGGCTGAATAAATTTCTGAATGAATTTTTCTAGAATTAAAACGACCAGAAAAGAATGAGATAAAAGGACAAAAACAAAATAAAAAGTTAAAATTGCAAAGGCTATTGAAAGTTTTATGATCAATAATTTTTTTTTTTAAATGGAATTTCCGTATGGTATTTCATTGAATTTTTATGTCTTTTTTTCTTGCTTAACAAAAAAAAAAAAAAAAATGAGAACAAAAAAATATGATAGGAAAGAAAAAGAAAAAAAAACCTAAAATTACAAAAAAAAAAATCATGTTTGCTATCTGTTTTGATGATAATAAATTGAATAACTCAGTGATTAAATTAAATTATGAAATAATTTTTATTTTTTAGTTGCAATATAATATAGAATAAAAGAATCAATTAAACTATTTAGTACCTAAATTAGATTAGTTAAAAAAATCAGCGAAACAAAAAATATTCATTTAAAAATGATGAAATTAATGAAATTGAAAAAATATTTTTCTTTTTAAGAAAAACTAATTTTCTTTTAAAGTTTCAAAGAATTTGGTAAATATTGTTACTGTTATTGTTATTATTGCTACCTTTCAAATTTAACTACTAATATATGTCATACCTTTTTTTTTCTTTTTTTTTTTTTCAAAATTTGTCTACTTAAATTACTATACTTTTTTTTTTGGTGATATTTAAATGGTTATGCTTTATTTAAATTTATTCTAGCATGTGGAATTCTAGCATGTTTAAGGATATTTATTTGGTATTATTTAATTTAGAATATTTGGAATGTAATATTGTTTATCTTGTATAATAGCTCAAATATTTTAGAAAAAGTAATAAAATTAATGAAATTGAAAAAATATTTTTTCTTTTTAAGAAAAACTAATTTTCTTTTAAAGTTTCAAAGAATTTGGTAAATATTGTTACTGTTATTGTTATTATTGCTACCTTTCAAATTTAACTACTAATATATGTCATACCTTTTTTTTTTTTTTTTTTTCAAAATTTGTCTACTTAAATTACTATACTTTTTTTTTTGGTGATATTTAAATGGTTATGCTTTATTTAAATTTATTCTAGCATGTGGAATTCTAGCATGTTTAAGGATATCTATTTGGTATTATTTAATTTAGAATATTTGGAATGTAATATTGTTTATCTTGTATAATAGCTCAAATATTTTAGAAAAAGTAATAAATTTTGATTTTCTAGCTGAAGTTTTTTGGGAAAATTGTTCTGGGAAGTATAATAATTATAAAATAAATAAATGTATCGAATATGATATATGTTGAAATGGAATCAAACTATTATATATGTTGATTGAAATGGAATCAAACTAAAAAAAAACTTTTGTATTGATTGAAATAATTGTATAAAAGTAATGTGACATAACTAATAAAATGAATTGTTCTCTTTTTCCTAATTTCAAATTTTAATTTAATATGATAATTAATTTTGTTTGCTATTTATATGTCAATGATATATTATTTCATTTGATTTTTCATTATAATAGGATAATTTTGTGATATGAAATTACATTATAATACAGTTATACATCTTCTTTTCTTTCTTTTTCAAAAAAAAAAAGTTCTTATGAAAATTTGAAATTTTATGAATTGATAAAATATGTAAGAAAATAAGTTTTTTTTTTTTTTTTTTTTTTAAATTAAGCACAAGTGATAAAAATTATTTTGAAAATTTTAAGTCGGAAAAATTTGAAATGTTTGTGAATATTTTTGTCACTTTTGTAACTGATTGAAACACACTGATAATAATAAATCAATTTTCAAATCGATTTATGAGATAAAAAAAAAAAGAATTATTTGTTGCACATAAGATTGATTTATTATTATCAAATAGATTAATTGATTTAATGGATGGGAAATGATTAAATTTTAGGAAAAAAAACTGTGAAAGACAAAGAATGAAATTAATAGAATTAAATTGTTGGTTGTTTATGATAATAAAAATTAATTTGAAAATAAATGAATGATTTAGCTAAGATGTTCAGATCAATCTTATAAAAGTTCATTTTGATATATCTTATCAGCTAAACAATTGAAATGTGTTATTTATCAATTAGCTGTGTGATCAGCGTAAGAGCGTTTAAGAAAAAAAAATTGATAAATTAACAAATCATTAAAAGTGCTTTCATTTGAATGCAAATGAATTTAGGAAAGGAGAAATTGTCACAAAAATGTCACACTGATTATAACTGATAGAATATTGATATTATAAAAATAATTTAACATTTAATATCCTTAATCTACTTAAATTACATTGATATTGTGATATGATAATATTGGTAAATTATTTACACTGATTTGATAATATTGATTAAATCAGTTGAATCAATTAATGCTTTTAAAGAATGCGGCATTGATCATTTAATGATTTAATGAGCAAAAAAAAAAAAAAAAATTATATTAAATTTCTCATAATTTCATTCAGTTTAACAGCAAATGTTTTGAATCTAATAGATTTAATCAATAATAATTAGGATTCTATAGCAGTTTTACTAGTTATCAATTAATTAGTTATTTTTAAAAGTTATCAAATATAGTTCTGATAATAACTTCATATTATCACGAATCAATTATTCTAAAAAAAGATTTGAGCGCAAAATTAAAATTATAAATTCAAATATAAGCATAAAACTGCTGAAATTGTTAAAATATGCATAAATTACGTAAAACTGATAGCTGTAATTATTTGAAACTATTAAAACTGAATGGAATTTTTTAAATAATAAACTTTTCTTAATTAAATGAAAAAATTAATTTGACAAAAATATAATTTAAGCTAAAAATATAAATATAAAATTCTGCTTTTGAAACTTAGGTAACATTAGATGAAAAATTTAACACTTATTGGCTTGGCTAGTAGAGATATGATAACAGTTTATATCAATTATAAATTTATCACTAAAGTCAAATTTTTTATATCAGATTGCAAAAATTATAAAAATTTTTCTCGAGAAATATATCAATCGGTAAAGCTTATTTAATTAAATTAAGCTACAAAAATCTAGCAAAACAAAAATTTTAAGTTATTTTAAAATAAAAATAGGTGCAAGAAAATGTTAAATTTGAAATTTTGCAATCATTTAGCTTTCAGCATGAAGGTAATATGTAAGCTTAATTGCTAAACTTTTTGATTTTGATTAAAGTAATATATAATAAATTAAAGTAATATATAATCAATTTTTGATTTTGATTAAAGTAATACTTAATAAATTTTTTTAATTAAAGTAATATTAAAAACTATTTCAAAAATTATTGGTATTAAAATTGAAAAGATTATAAATTCAAACCACATGTAAATTCTTGATAGGATTTTTTATCCTGAAATTAATTATAAATATGTTTTGAAATTTGCTCATTTTTATAACAAATAATCTTTGCTTTTTCAAAATTTCTCAAATTTTGAAGGAACTACAACTATTACCAATTTCAGGATTTAAAAAAAAAAATAAGTGACAAAATTTGTTATTTCATACTCGAGGAATTTTATAAGAAAAATTTAATTATTATTATTAATTATCAATTTATTTTCAGTGTTCAATTGTTATTTTATGATTAGTTTTTTTTTTTTTTTTTTGCGACAAAGAAAATTTTGTCAAATAATTGAACATTTGTCCACAAAATTGTTATTAGCTTTATTGGATAGTTAAAACAATCATTTTTTGATTTGTCTAAAATGATCGTGATTTGATTCTAAATGATTGCAGTTATTTTGATCAATTAGCTATGATCAATGCTTTTTTTTTTTTTGAACTGATTATTATTCAATGATAATTTTCCTAAATGTAAAGAAAAAAAAAGGACGAAAATGAATTGCTTTTTGATCATTTATTAGTTGCATTGATTGCCATTGATTAGCATATATTATCTGAAATATGAGCTAATATTCGATTACTTAAAATTGAATTGCAAATTCAAGAATCAAATATTGCTAATAATTGAAAATAGCAATGACTAAATTTATAAGTAACATAATTTTTTACTTTTTTTTACTAATTTTTTACTTTATTACTTTTTCTAAAATATTTGAGCTATTATACAATGCAAGATAAACAATATTACATTCCAAATATTCTAAATTAAATATTAGCAAATAGATGTCCTTAAACATGCTAGAATTCCACATGCTAGAATAAATTTAAATAAAGCATAACCATTTAAATATCACCAAAAAAAAAAGTATAGCAATTTAAGTAGACAAATTTTGAAAAAAAAAAGAAAAAAAAAGGTATGACATATATTAGTAGTTAAATTTGAAAGGTAGCAATAATAACAATAACAGTAACAATATTTACCAAATTCTTTGAAACTTTAAAAGAAAATTAGTTTTTCTTAAAAAAGAAAAAATATTTTTTCAATTTCATTAATTTCATCATTTTTAAATGAATATTTTTGTTTCGCTGATTTTTTTAACTAATCTAATTTAGATACTAAATAGTTTAATTGATTCTTTTATTCTATATTATATTGCAACTAAAAAATAAAAAATTATTTCATAATTTTATTTAATCACTGAGTTGTTTAATTTATTATCATCAAAACAGATAGCAAACATGATTTTTTTTTTGTTTCGAATTAATTGTATAATTATTTCATATAATTTTTGTAATTTTATAAAATTTCATCTTGAACTAATCAATTGATTTTATAAATAGAAATTAATGAAATAGCATTACCGAAAAAAAAATAAAATAATTATAAATTGGTTAAATTACAAAATTACAATTTAGAAATAATTATAAATTTAAGCAAAAAAAAAAGAAGAACTAGACAGATGAATAATAACAATAATGGTAATGAGATAATGATAATAATGCTAATGATAATACCGTATCCCTATTACCGTATTATTACCGTACCTCTTATTACCGTACCTCTTATCACTGCACCTCTTATCACCGAAACTCTTATCACTGCACCTTTTATTACTGTACCTCTTATCACTGCACCTCTTATCATCGAAACTCTTATCACTGCACCTTTTATCACTGTACCTCTTATCGCCGTACCTCTTATCACTGCACCTCTTACCACTGTACCTCTTATCACCTTACGTCTTATCACTGCACCTCTTATCACTGTACCTCTTATCACCGCACCGTTATAGAAATTTAAAATCAAAAAAAAAAAAAGGAAGAGCTAAACAGATAAATAATAACGATGATAATAATGAGATAAGTAATGATAATAATGATAACGATGATAATAATGAGATAAGTGATGATAATAATGATAATAATAATGAGACATTTTTGTCTTTATAGATTCTACAATTAGCTAAGAAATGATAATACTAGATTAGAGCTAATAATAATAACAAATGACATTAATAAATAGTAATAATAATAATAATAATAATAATAATAATAATAATAATAATAATAATAATAATAATAATAATAATAAATAATAAAAAAAATAATAATAACAATAATAATAATAAATAATAATATTAATAACAAAAAATGATAATAATAATAATAATTTATAGGAAATAAACGAATTAATGACTGAATTGAATGAATGAATGAGTGGATGAATGGAATGGAATGGAATTGAATGGGACCGAATGAAATTGAACGGAACTGAATGGGACTGAATAGAGCTGAATAGGACTGAACGGGACTGAATGGAATTGAATGGAACTGAATGGAATTGAATGGAATTGAATGGAACTGAATGGAACTGAGTGGAATTGAATTGAATTGAGTGAGTGTATAAATTTATTTAATGAATGAATATATATACATAGATTTATTTAATATAATATTTAAATTAATGTAAATTGTAAAATATAAAATATTAATAATATTAAATAATAATAATAATAAAATAATAATAGTAAATAATAATATTAATAATAACAATAATAAATAATAAATTAATAATAATAATAATTTATATGAAATAGACGAATGAATGACTGAAGTTAATGAACGAATGAATGAAACAAATAAAGGAATAACAAATAAACGATAGAGCAAAACAATCGATCAAATTGTAACATTGAAAAACTGAATGAACAATTTTATTGAATGAAAATATTTATTTCATTATAAATATATAAAATAAATATATAAATTTATTTAATATAATATTTAAATTGGTTTCAACTGTAAAATAAAAATTTTAGGAAATGCTTGATATATGTGCTAAATTAATTTCATTTTTAGCCAAACAAAATTTCAATGTTATTTTACTTATTACTATTTTTTGTCATTTATAAATATTATTAATGATTAATTATCCAATGTAAAAATGACAGATAAGTAAAGTAAATTGTATTATATATAATTTATGCAAATACAATCAATAAATACGATTGTAATAAAACTTTTTTTGAAATAAATAAATATTTTTGCTTTATTCAATTGTTTAATAATTTGAACTGTTTTTAACTTTATCTATGATAAACACATAAATAAATATTTTTCAAATGTTTATTTCAATTCATTATATTTTGCCTAAATAATTAATCATACTAATATTACAAAAATAACTAAAAAAACAAGAAAAATAACATTAAAAAAAAACTACTAAAACAGCAACATGATAAAACCCACGAAATAAAGAAAACAAACGAAACAATCCACCAAAAAAAATAATTAAAACCTAAAATAAAAACATCAATAGCATTACCGAAAAAAAAATAAAATAATTATAAATTGGTTAAATTACAAAATTACAAATTTAAGCAAAAAAAAAAAAAAAAAAAAAAAAAAGAAGAACTAGACAGATGAATAATAACAATAATGGTAACGAGATAATGATAATAATTCTAATGATAATACCGTATCCCTATTACCGTATTATTACCGTACCTCTCATTATCGTACCTCTTATCACTGCACCTCTTATCACCGTACCTCTTATCACTGCACCTCTTATCACTGTACCTCGTATCAAAAAAAATAAAATAAAAATAGGTGTAAGAAAATGTTAAATTTGAAATTTTGCAATCATTTAGCTTTCAGCATGAAGGTAATATGTAAGCTTAATTGCTAAACTTTTTGATTTTGATTAAAGTAATATATAATAAATTAAAGTAATATATAATCAATTTTTTGATTTTGATTAAAGTAATACTTAATAAATTTTTTTTTTTAATTAAAGTAATATTTAATAAATTTTTCTTTTTTGATTAAAGTAATATGTAATGTATTTATCATAATGATAATGGGTTATTTTAATTATGAGCACTATTTTTTTTTTTGTTTTGAATTAATTGTATAATTATTTCATATAATTTTTGTAATTTTATAAAATTTCATCTTGAACTAATCAATTGATTTTATAAATAGAAAATTAATGAAATAGCATTACGAAAAAAAAAAAATAAAATAATTAAATAAAATAATTGGTTAAATTACAAATTAGAAATAATTACAAATTTAAGCAAAAAAAAAAAAAAAGAACTAGACAGATGAATAATAACAATAATGGTAATGAGATAATGATAATAATGATAATGATAATGAGGCATCTTTGTCTTCCTAGATTTTATAATTAACTAATTAAAGAAAAAAAAATTATAATTAATTAGAAATGACAATTATTAGTATGAATTGCTACTAAATTAGACTGTAATAATATTGAAAAATGAATTGCTAATATTAAATAAATAAATAAATTAAAAAACTATATAATTTTCATTAAATTTGCTAAAAAAAATGTATAACGGAATGTGTAGTTTAATTCAATAATTTCACACTTATATTAAAAATGCAAATAATTATTTACAAACATTTTAGTGACATTTGGATAGATTACACTTCACTTTTGATACGTATTGTCGCAGCACGGATTGGCGAAGTTGTAATGTAGTGAACAAAGGCTATTGTTCTAAGTGATTTTGATCTACTTTGTAACCTTAGCATCCATAAAATTCCTACCAATTTTCTTCCTCACAAAGTCATTTATTATAATTCTTTGTTTGGTATAGTTCGATTGCGAGATGCTTGCTTATATCTTTGAATGTTTTATAATTAATTTATATTTGTGTGTTATGTATCAATTCATTATCGTAATGTTGTATAATTTTTAATGTTAATGTGTGGTTTGGTTTAATTATCCAAATTTGAGATTTGAATAATAAAGTATTTCACGAAGACTGTCATAGTACACGTGTCACAGAACAGAACCAGTACAGATTCGAGAATCTATCATCTATCGAGGATAAAAAAGTCAACGATCTGAACTATCAAGAAAGGAAACTTACTTTGTTTCACAAGAAAACAGGACAGTAAGAAAGAAATTCTAAATTTGCTTTTACACGTGTACTGCCACGTTAATACCATCAACAAAAAGTTACTGACAGTTGTAATTACTATTGATAAACATTTATTATCAATTTATAATCATATTTTAAATTCGTTGTAATATTTACAATTTAATTAATTTCATGGATACATTTCATATCATAAAAAAAAGAAAAGACAAAGTAATTTAAAACTCTTCAACAATTTCCTCTTTACTTAATAAATAAATTTGTTAGGAATATCATTTATAAAATTTACTAAATCAAAATTCATTTTTCAGTCATTAAATTTTAAATTAGTTATAAGTGAAATTCATCAACTCTCATAATTAGTATTGCATAATTATTTAAATATAGAAAAAAAAAAAACAATTCTAATTGGTGCTAAATTGGGTTATAAAGAAATCGCATCTCAAATATTTAACAAAAAATAACAAAATTTTTTGCATGATGTAGTTGATGAAATTAATTAGATTATTTCATTTTAATTATTTCATCAAATGATAAACACGTAGCATTTATGTTTGTTTTTTATTGTAACTAACTGTTACTGAAATTTTTAATTTGAATTTATATTATTATTGAGAATTTTAATTTTAATATTATCTCTTTCTTTTTAATGCTTTATCGCTTGTCAGTAATAACTAATAATTCACTATCTCAAATTAATTAAATATTAACTGTGTATGTATTATTAATATCATTTCTAATGAAATTAAATGAAATTTACAATCAAATATTTATTATTGCTTATAAAGCAATATGAAATAAATCTTTCAACAATTTTTTTTTTTTTTTTAATTTCATTGTTAAAAGGAATTTTTAATTTAATATTAACCATTAATAAGTTTTATAAATTTACAATTTAAAATTTTTAGTATTACAAATATATTTTAGCAAACTAATGTGTTTAGTTTACGAAAACTTTTCTTAATGTTTTAAATTTTGTTTAAAATTCTTTGTTGCACTTTACTCATTCTCTCTCATACTATTCATCATTTACTAATATGAAAATTTGAAATTTGTTTCAAAATGTTTAACTAAGCGCTTTTCATTTTACCAAATGCGCTAATTAATATTCGACAAAGGCTAACTTTTTGTAACAATCATTATTCATCCATTATATATTATAATTAAACTTTAAATTTCAATTGTTCATTTATTTTAATCTTTCCTTCATTAAATAAAAATTATATTAAAATTTAATTCATTGATATTTATATTCATTTTAATTTAATTTATTATTTCAAAACTCTTTTATTATTATTTTTTTTTATTCTAAATGAATAAAATACTTCAAATAACTACATTTGAAATCATTTATGAAATTAAAAAGTTAAATATAACTTATATTCCTTATTTCAAGCATTATATTTTTATTCATTACAATTATATCTATAAGATTTCTTCGACTAAAGTAAATTTTTCGAATATCTTTTAAAATTTTATTTTATTTTATAATGCATAATTATATTCTAATTAATCTTATGTTTTTTTTTTTGCCAAATTTTTTTTTTTTTTAATTAACTTTAATTTAAAAAAAAAGCCAGAAAACGATCACATAATAATTTTATATTGTTTACAAAAAATTGAATTAAAGTCTTCCGGTTAAAACATTTTTAGTTTTTTTTCGTTTTAATTTAGATTTTTTTTCATTTAATTTTTCTTTTCTACTAGCACAAATCATTTTTTAAGCATTTTGCTATACTATTGCCAACGATTAACAAATAAAGTTTTTAAGTTTTTCTTTCAATCATTTGTTAGTTAAATTTGATTAATTTTCTTGTTAAATGCATACTTTTCAAATGAATCATTTGCATTTGCTGTAATCGCAAATATTTGCTGATTATTTCTATCTTTTATTTTTAATTCAGTGAATGCAAAATACAATGAATATTTGTTTTTTGTTTTTTTTTTTTTTTTTTTTTGAGTGAAAATTACATTTATTTCATTTATACTTTTTAATCAATTCATTTCATCGTCGGTTCAGTTGAAAATTCCCAAATTTATTACGTTTTTGTCATTCCTGGCTAATAGTTAAGATTTTTTTTGGTTGTTCTCACATTCATTTTTAATAAATTTCAAATTTCTTCTTATTTTTACTTTATTTAACTATTTGTTATTATTATTAATACTATTGCTATCATTATTGTTATTACATCAAATTATTATTGTTATTATTATTATTATTATTATTATTATTACTATTATTATTATTATTATTATTATTATTATTATTATTATTATTATTATTATTATTATTATTATTATTATTATTATTATTATTATTATTATTATTATTATTATTATTATTATTATTATCATTATTATTATTACCACTTCTATTATTATTATTATTATTGTTATTATTATTATTATTATTATCACTTCTATTATTATTATTATTATTATTATTATTATTATTATTATTATTATTATTATTATTATTATTATTATTATTATTATTATTATTCTTTATTGCCGTATTCTTATTACCATATTCTTATTGCATTAGCAATCTTGTTTTAGTAGCAATCTTATTGTAGCAGCAATCTTATTGTAGCAGTAATCTTATTGTGGTAGCAATCTTATTGTAGTACCAATCTTATTGTAGTAGCAACCTTATTGTATTAGCAATCTTATTGTAGTAGCAATCTTATTACAGCAGCAATCTTATTGTCGTAGCATTCTTATTGCCGTAGCTACCGTACTCTTATCACCGTACTCTTATTACCGCACTCTTATTACCGTATTCTTATTACCACATTCTTTACCTTTTCATTTTTTATCGTAATTATTTTCTTTGACAATTAAAATTTGATTCTCTCAGATTTTTGGATTATTTCTTTTATATTTTCTTTAATTTCTTAAAAAGAATTATAAACTTTCCATTACATTTCTATTTCTTTCTTTTCTAGTATTATCAATTTTATTTCTACTTGTTTTCTATTAATCTATATTCTTTGTAACATAATTAATCATTTAAATTGTTTGTAACATAATTAACTATTTAAATTTAAATTATTAGTTAATGATCATAACATATTCATTTTCATATTTTTTTTTTTTTAAATAAGTTACTCTTTGCATTAAATTACTTTAATCCCTCAAAATAGAAATTTTTGTTAACATTTCCAATAAATGAATCATTCATCAATCTATGATATTTGGAGAAATAAAATCTCACAAATTAAGAAAAGAAATTTATTATTGATATAAATTTAAAAAAAAAAAAAACGAATAAAGAGATTATCATCTATGATAAATACTGAATTAAAATTGATAATGGTATTTGTTATAAATCATTTTCTGATAAATTACAAATAATCTTTTCAATTTATTTTTTATTATAGCAAAAAAAAAATTATTCAATACTTTTTATTTACAGAAAGCTCTTATTTCTTATAAATAAAATTTTTTCACAAAGAAAGTTATCCTTATTGTTACTGTTGCTGTTATTTGTCGCATTTAATCGTGATAGTTTTAATTAATGAATGAATAAATAAATAAATAAGTTTGCCAAAAATAAATAAATAAATGAATAAATAAGTTTGCCAAAATTTCCTTATAAAACTATTTAATGCTCTCATCATTTCATTTTTACTTTTATCTTTAATTACTTGCTATTCCTTCAAAACTAAAATAAAAATGCTATCAAGTAAGTTTAATAGTAATTATATAAATTATTTGAAAATTATTCGTGGTATGAGTTCACCTGATGTAAACATTTTCTCTTTTTTTTTTTAAATAACTTCAGATTATTCTAGTATTAAAAAAAAAGTATGAGAAATTATTAATTTGATATAATAATTAAACATTTCAAAAAATTTCTTAAATGCCATACTTTCTTTTAAAAAGAAGTATTGTCGAGATAATGCCAAATATAAATAACTCAAAAAAGAATTAAAATTTTAACAATCAGAATATAAATAACTCAAAATAACAATCAGTTAACTTAAAACTTTAACAGTCAGAATATAAATAACTCAAAATAACAATCAGTCAACTTATAGATCAAATCTAAGTTAAGCTATTAGATCAAATCATTTATTATTGTTTAGAAATGATTTAATTTGTCGTTTCTTTTTTTTTTTTTTTTTGTAAATTTAGTTTTTTTTTTTCCTTTTTCTTTCCTATCATATTTTTTTATTTTCATTTTTTTTTTAAACAAGAAAAAAAAGACATAAAAATTCAATGAAATACCATACAGAAATTACGTTTAAAAAAAAAAAAAAAAAACTGATCATAAAACTTTCAATGGCTTTTACAATTTTAACTTTTTATTTTGTTTTTGTCTTTTTATCTCTTTCTTTTCTGATCGTTTTAATTCTAGAAAAATTTATTCAGAGAAGCGATTTTTTTTTTTTTTTTTTGCAAATTTCTAAGTTTTTTTTTTTTGCCCAAAACAATATTTGCAGAAATTAACAGAGATAGATTTATTGAAAATTGTAAAAATGCGCATCGAACCAAAATCAATACGAATTATTTGTGGAAGAAAAAAAAATCATGAAAATAAATCATGAAAATATAATACCAATAGGTCAGTTTGCTAGAAGATAAACTGTTACAATCTAATTAGCAATTAAAGATGAATTAATAACAAATTAACTTCAAAAATTCCATTCGATATCAAAGAATTCTGGTCAGTTTGATGACTTGAAATTGTATATCAGTACATTATCATATGATAATCGATGTTAGGCCTAAGGTAGAAAAGCCAAGTTTTGCAGAGCCTAGCTTAGTTTAGTTTAGCTTAGCTCAGCTAAGTGTCCTCGTAGGATGGTGTATTTCATAGAGGATGATATAGTGTGTCTCAGCGCGACCAAATGCAAATTTGGTCTAAACATGCATCCTGGCATGGGCATCTCGCCAGATTTTTTTTCAGTCTTGGAAGTTGCGATCACCATGGGAACTGAGGTTGGTGAGCTACTGAGCCACGTGCGTACGTGCGTGGTGCGTGAATGTATGGGTGACACGTAGAACGTGGTGCATGGTTGTGTAATGCGTGTAACATGGATGTGCGCGTGAGTGCGTGGTGTATTGAACGTGAATTGCACATGAGGGAGTGTAAGTATGTGATACGTGGAACGTGATGCATAACTGTGTGATAAGTGAATGCGTAAATGCGTGATGTGTTGAATGTGTTTGAAATAGTGTTACATAGAACATGGATATGCTAGTGTTAAGTACAATATGCATGTGTTGATATATGTATCACTGTAATAAAACGTATATGATAGCCAAAACTAGAAATGTAATTAGTTAATAGTAATAGTAAGAGAAATTTGTCTCATTAATTGATTGTTACTGTATGTATTAATTAAATATTCAGTTTCTTTAGTGCATTCTTAACAATTAATCATCGATTAATTTGGTTAATGTTAGTGTTTATTGCACACATAATTATTAGATGTAGTTGTTTCATTAATTACTAATCTGCAGCGATTAATCATATCTTATTTAAATTCTTTTAGTTTATGATTAATTATGAAAAGGTTAGAAATTTTTTTTTAGTATGTTTATCTTCTCTATGCTTCTCTTATGCTAACGATATATAGTTCATCAAATAACATACAATAATGTAAAATCAATCCATCATCGTATAATTCTCGTGCTATACAGATTGTAGCATATTATGATATGATGTTAGAATGCTGCAAAAGATGGTAAAAGTTTAGAAACGATTATCGGTAATATTAGTCCTAAAAAGAAAGCAAGTACCACAAAACTTTCGTAACTATGAAGTCCAAGAAGATATTATCTTGTCACGTCATACTTTAGTGTGGCATCTAGAGATGGAGGGGAAGAGGTGTTGTTTGACTGTCTGCTTATTCCACTATTTACTTTATTCATTGAGTCATCGTCTATCGATTCTACCCTGAAGCCTGGGTAGGTAGGCGGGTGGGTGGGTGGATGGGCAGTGTTGTCAGATGGCGCGCAAGATGGGAGGGATTGTAGTGGAAATGAGCGTATCACATTATATATGTGTTATATGAAGGGATAGTAGATTGTTGCCAAGAAATTTCACAGCTTGTCTTTTTTTCTCTTTCTCTGCTTTTTTTTTCTGTCTTCCTTTTTTTCCTCTTTTTTTTTTTCCAACTTGGGCATTTGCCATCTGCGTTCTCGAGATATGTCTTGTCATACTCAAGACTTACACATTTCAATTCTTTTCTCTTTCCTTCATAACAACAGCAATAGCAGTAGTAGTAGTAGCAGTATTGGTGATCGTAGTAGTAGTAGTAAGTAATAGCAGTAATAGAGTAGTCGTAGTAGTAGTAGTAGTAGAAGCAGCTGTTATTGATAGGATAGGATGGTTGATGGTTGAGTCCCTCTCTCTCTCTCTCTCTCTCTCTCTCTCTCTCTCTCTCCTCTTTTTTCTTTCCCTCCGTATTCGAGAGCGTTTTTTGATCATTTCTAACAAATTCATATAATATTTCAAAATCGTTTCTATCCGGCAGATGTCAATATGATTAATAGCGTCTCAAATTTTAATGTTATCCAGTTGATGGATTAATTAGTAAATTTTATGACTGATATATAAGCTATTATCAAATTATTAGGAGGAAATAACTCATTTTCCTAATTGAATAGCAATTAACATAACTTTTTTTTTTTTTTAATCTTCCGCCAATCTGTTGATGAATTTAGATGATTAGCAGAGAGAAATAAATAAATTGCAGCATGCTAAAATTCCAAATTCTAAATATCCAACCTTGATAGTTCATCCTGATATTATGTGGATTGCATATGTACATGCTTGCATTCATTCGTGTTTCTAATTGTAGCCTGCATATGTATGTATGCATGTATGTATGTATGTGTGTGTGTGTGTGTGTTGTATCTTAGTGTCTGTGTGTGCGTGTATGTGTGTGTATGTCCATCTGTCTGCCTATTTATGTTGTAATGACTGGTTAAATCGATTGAAATTCGTCTGGGTTTCTTTCCTGCTGAAATGTTGTTGGAAAATAGTATCATTTCTCGGGGAAATGTACTGCTAATCCGTTATGGTCTGTAATATGTTTTGATCGATTGATCTACCTGTGTTACAATATCATTGTGTGTTGTTTATATCCCGCATTTGTTATATTATTATTTCTTAGCAAAAGGTATGGTTGACAGATAGAAGGAAAGATTGAAACAATGTTCGTTTTAAATGATACAATTATTATTGAAAAATTTTTCGCCCTTTTTTCTTCTTTTTTTTTTTTTTTTTTGTTTTTTCTTACTTTCTGTTTGCTTTATATTAACGGAGCTGTATGAAATGAAAATCATTCATTCATTCATTCATTCATTCATTCTATACGACTTCAACAAAACTTCATGTCAGCTTTACGATTTTAATATAATGAAGAAATTGAAAATTTCATCATGTTAACTTTATGATTTTAATACATATTGGATAAATTGAAATACGTAGTGTTATATTTTTTCTTTTTTAAGAAAAACTAATTTTCTTTTAAAGTTTCAAAGAATAAATATTGTTACTGTTATTGTTATTATTGCTACATTTCAAATTTAACTACTAATATATGTCATACCTTTTTTTTCTTTTTTTTTTTCAAAATTTGTCTACTTAAATCACTATACTTTTTTTTTGGTGATATTTAAATGGTTATGCTTTATTTAAATTTATTCTAGCATGTGGAATTCTAGCATGTTTAAGGATATCTATTTGGTATTATTTAATTTAGAATATTTGGAATGTAATATTGTTTATCTTGTATAATAGCTCAAATATTTTAGAATAAGTAATAAATTTTGATTTTCTAGCTAAAGTTTTTTTAGGAAAATTGTTCTGGGAAGTATAATAATTATAAAATAAATAAATGTCTCGAATATGATATATGTTGATTGAAATGGAATCAAACTATTAATGTGTTTGTTTTATATCTCATAACTGTTTTTTTTTTCTTTTCAAGTATTTAATGAGTGTTACTTTAATTATTAGGCTTTTTTCTTATTATTTGGGAATGGTTTTCTGTAGAGATTGATAATGACTAACTTTATCTTGTGTAATTATCAAAAAGATCAAATTACTAATGATTTCAAATGTTTTAACTCATTTTACCTAACTAATTTATCTTTGTATTGGTGTTTCGATGATAAAAGACTACAGTCATTAGCAAATTTTGAGAAAGTCTCAGATTATCATCTATTTCTCATGTATATAAGTGTGTGCTAGATTAATCATAAATTAGTTTAACATTTTTTTTTTTTTTTTTTTTTTGTGTTCATAATCTGTTCTTTAATATTTATAGGTTTTTTTTTTTTTTTTTTTTGACCAATTTTTGGTTAAACGTAATATACTTTTAACCTTCAAATCATGCCATAAGTGCTTTTTGCAACCTAACCACTATTACAACTTGATTTTTGGTCTCTCTCCGGTTTTTTTCCTTTTGGCGTATATCCAACTGCTACAGACTGTACGAACTTCTCGCTATTCTGTCATAGTTTGGTCTTTGTATGTGGTGTGTGTGTGTGTGTGTGTGTGCATGTATATATGTTTCTCTTTCATCTTCTCGATTATTTGGTATTTTTGAGGGGAATATAATTTCGTTTCAATCTATCCTCTCTCTCTCTCTCTCTCTCTCTCTGTCTTGCTTTAGTTGATCTCACTCTTTACTCGTATATTTAGCACATTACGTGTTGATAATCGATGAGTAATCAAGATGATGCAGGTGTGTTGGAAGATTTTTAAAGGTAATGATCAAGATGAAAGATATTGTGACGAGAATTATTGAATTTCGTATGTAATAAATATTAAGTTGTTGTTTTCTCCTCCTATTTGCACTTTCTCAATATTCCAGTTCCTGTTGCTCTGCTTGGGATAGGTTTGCATTGGAGAGATAGGATGGGGTAATCACCTGCTAACTGACATTAAATCGTGTTTGTAAACTTGTTAACATGTCGTCAAAGTAATGCGAGAAAGAGAAAATGTTGGCAAAAGGGAAGTGATGTAGATTTCTATTTCTACACAGACATTTGATGAATACACGTTGTTTTATTAAAAGAAGTTACAAATTTATCGAGTGTAGCCACTCTGATGGTGGTGGTATTTTATGTGGTTGTTATGTACATATAATCGATACCGTGTCATTAGTGACATTATCAACATTGTCTGATTTTATAACCTGTTGTGTAGATAGCACGTTTTCAGAAATTTCTGATTCGAATTTTTTTTTTTTTGATTTTGAGAGATCACTGAAAATAGCAGCATATATTTATATGTCAAGCTGCAAGCACTTATTATACGATAACACAACCAGCTATTTTATCATGATTGATTTTCGCTCTGCGTTTTTTTTTTTTCCGGTTAGCGCAAGTTAGCTGTTTGATTACAGGTCTTGTACAAAACTGTATTATATCTGCGTTGCGCGTTGTATTTCTACTGTTTTCAATTGTTGTCTATTTTCCGTACCGTACGATATCCAGAATAGGATAGCATTATGGCAATGGCTGAGCAACAATGGTCAAATCACTATCCAAGTTCGTGGAGTAGCATGCGATCAGGTTAGTTTTTTGGTAAATTTCAATATTTGATGAGTTTTCTTTTGTTTCGTAGTTTTTTTTTTTTTTTTTTTTTTTTTTGGGATTTGTTCATATTAAGAGTGCAACTGGCGGACATACTTAGTTTAAGCCCATTACACTATGATGCTATAATTTCTAGGGAAAACTTAGTGTGATGTATTGCTATTGCATTTTTTGCAGAGCATGCTGTTAGCAATCCGATTATGGTGCAAGGTAATACTAATGTTGGTATTGCTGGATCTATAAGATCTCGAGAGAATTCACTTTGCACACAGATGATCGCTAATGTATTGGGCTCATCCACGGGAAGTTTGAATGCTGATACAAAATTCGTGAGTTATTTATAGCTCAAAATTTGAAAGTGTTGTTTTCGTTAAATTTATTTCAACAAATTTTTCTATGAATGGGTACCGGAGTGTTTGCCTTCGCGTATAAAATTCGCTTATCTGTATATTTTAAATCATCTTTATCACTGGAACATGACAAATCGTTGCCACTTGATCCATCATTTATTCAGTGTATTTTGTTTTCCATTGCCGAAAGTGCGTGTTATATGTTCATGAGACGTCTAAATGAATAGGAACCAAACTACTTTACCACAACCGCGTACCCAGATGAACATGTGATCCCTAGGTAAAAGAATTTGGCTCAGACATGCCAATCATTCTCAGCATAACTACATTTCTACTATTTAACTACCCATGAATATAGGCCTTATGAAGAATCTTTTGTAATGTGCTATTATTCGTCAGATTTAGTTTCTCGGCACTGTCTATATATTGTAAGAAATATGGATCATTTGCTCCGTATTTTATTCTCCTCTCTTTCCAAACTTTCAAGGCGCATTACGCTCTGCATAAGTTTTTTTTTTTTATCTCATCCACTCCAACTTTGATGATATAAGAAATTACTAAAAAATGATTTCCGCCTGGGAAACAATTTTTTTAATATTTCTGGTTTAACCCTTATGAACAAAAGGTGGTAGTAGTGCTTTGTATGAGCGTGATCTGAAATAATAGAAAGCTTTAAAAGGCATTTCTTAAAGAAAATGAAAGTTTGCACATGTCGTATGTCCTCGTCTATTCTGTACATATATGGCACTGACAAAGGGAAAGGGATTTTCAAATAGCTTTGGCAAATGGAAGATACTCGAAATACCGTGAGATAAAAGACGAATTTTCGTTTTACAGAACTGCAAACGTATTTGTAGCATTGAAATACTTGGATATATATTTGCAGATAAATGCTGTGAAACTAGAAGATGGGAAAACGATTGACAGAAATGACGATAAACCAGTTAAGTCGACGAATGATACGTTGGGATCGAACACGTCGACACCATTTGTGCATATACCCTATCAACTGCAAGCAGATTCTCTTACTTTGGGTTCTACACCGGAAATTCAGGTTAGTCTATGAGTTTCTGAAATTTATTATGGTGCTTTTAAATTTTATAATGAAAAGAGCTTATGACATTGTCTACACAGTTCTTTCTCTCACTATTACCAATGTGCTTCCAAGTTCATGAATTCATTATCTGTTTCCATCAGCCTGTAATTGTGGCAGAACGGTAAAAATGTTGCATGTAGGTAGTTATTTAGAAATGAAATTTTGTGAAGTGCATTTAAGTATTTGTAAAGTGCTTCCCATTAACTGTTAGTCATTCATTGCTGATACTGCATCTCATTAGTGTCGTATGTAGTGGGGTCAGGTATTAAAATTATTGATGATTTTATATATTTGCCTAGAACGCTTACATGGAAAGAAAGAGTGGAGCAAAGCACTTGAAAATTTCTGGAGATTGCATAATTTTCATCGGAAGTGTTTTCATATTAAAGTACTCGCTATTGACCCTTAACGACTTAACTGGTTTAAGATTCAATATATTGCTGTATTTATGATATTTCCAAGAAAATGAAGTAATATCTTCATCTCACCGTAGGAACAAGGCATATTGGAATAGATTTGGGAGTTTTTTGATCCAAAAATATAGTGTCTTTGTTACTAACCCTTTCACAAGTCCAAAATTTTCTCATCGAGTAACTTTGTTGGAAGATCTTTAAGAAATTAATGAATTATTTAGCTTTAACTGCTCTCTTATAATTTTTTGTTAAACTTTTGTGCAATACTTGTGAAAGTGACTAACTTAGTGTTTTTGGAGAGGGAAAAGGGGAGGTTGCAATATTTCAAGCCTTTTGATATAACTATGTGTTCTGAAAAGATGGCTGACTGTTGATGGACCATGAAATGAATTAGAAAATTAAAGATGAAAATAGAAGTTTAGAGGATCAAACAACAGATTGATCATTAAAGACATAGTGTTTTGGCTTGTATATAAGGGTGACAAGAGGATGCACGTTTGATAGCAGAAACTAATAAATTTGGGTAGTAAAATGAGTGACGGGCTAGGCGATGAACTGGTTGCTGAAATAGGTGCCGGTTCTTGTACGATCGATAATTTGTATCTTGAAATATGCATCACTGTTTTTTTGCGTATTTGTAAAGTGTATTTAAGAGATGAGAATTTGCGTAGAAAGAACGAGGAGAGGAAAGGAGGCATCGTTTTCACTTGTTTTAGGATGTTTTGCTGTGATTTGATTGCTCTGTTGGTATGATACTGCCTATATGTGACAGTTCTGCTATAATAGGCATCAGAACGAGAAAAGTTTTCTTTATTTTTTCTTTCCTCTCGTCAACTTTTTTTATGCTCTTTCATCCCGCTCTGGTGTAATAGCTGTAAGCGTTGGTAGGACTGATTGTAGTAAGCCGCTACGAACCAACAACATATAGTCACTGAGAATCACCGTCTTTTTTTGGAAATGCTCTTTTCATGGTTTCCAATGGTTAGCAACATCTTGCCATTTTTTTTTTTTTTTTTCTGTCTGTTTCTAATATCGGTTTTGGCTATATGCCATTTAACAGTTTGCTGTTCTTCTTTCAATTTCCAATGCATTCCGAGGCTTTTGCAAAGTGCTCCATGGACCATCTCTATATTTTTATTCCTCGAAGGATGGGTGCACTGACGAGTTATTATTCATGTCTGATTGACTTATCTTGTAAGGATGTACTTTTTCTTATTACAGTTATATTTCATTTGTACTATGTGTTACCCATTTTATTTCTCCTGGGCATCTCACAATCAGTCGTTCAAATTAATATTACAAAACCATTTCCTTTTTCTTCTTTAATCGTACAGATATGTGGTTTTCGTATTGTAGCATTTAATTTTGATCATAGATCTTCATTTGTGTAATAAATTTCGTTCATCAACTGTAATTCTTACGGACATCAAAAAACAATATTGTGTAACTTCAGTCGTTTGTATTGTTGGCTTCAAAAAATAAAAAAAAAAAAAGTAAAAGAAAAAGTACGAAGTCTTATTTTAAATGATCATGAATATGCTAATTTCAGTATCCCTATATGCTACAAGGACAACAAAATTCGATCATTTATCCGGGAAGCGTACAGACAGCAGCACCGTTTGGAACAACTCCAACTGGATATGGTTATGGCTCGTTTACTGCCGTGTATAATAGTGGAGCAGCGTCAAATCTTCCACCCGCATCGGAACCAGCACTTGCAATAAATGGAAATATCGGAGGTTAGCTTCTGCTGTGTATTTTATTTTCGAAATACTCAAAGATTGCTCAAAGAGTGGTACTGTAATATGCATTGTATGAAATGCTTTAAGAGCTTTCTTTATTTGGTTTAAATCCAAATATTCAAAACTGCTTTATTTTTAGGAGCTCGCGGTACACCGCCTACCTCAGCTCTTTTTCGTCTTCACCACCTGGTGCGTTTCACTTCCCGCTAGGTTATACAACGCAACCTGCAATCAGTCATTTGACTACTAGTCTGTCAAATCTGTCGATCGGTCCACCTCAATCAACTCCAACAACTCGAAATGAATCATTCACTTCAAATGGACAAGTTGGTGCACCATCCTACGGGGTGCAACCGCAGCAACAGTATCTTTTCATGAATTTTCCTCAAACACCATCAGCTGGTTCGTTGGGCTCAAGTCCCAACTTCTTCGGTTTGTCCTTTTTGCTTCCATCTTTTCATATTTTTTTTCTCATTAGTGAACTGATGTGATCCATTTGACCAAGTTTTCTTTTGTGCCAGTAATTATAGTTAGCGGTCACAAAAGTTAAATTATTTTTGCTGTCCACTTGCTGGATTTATTGAATTAAATAGCCCTAAAAATAATTTTTACTATTAGCAACTAAAGGTATTTTTTGCTAAATATAATCGAAGATTTCTAAATGTGTGCAGTTTCTAAAAAATTCTCTGGTTATTGGAGAGCATTATGTGGATAGTTTTTCGTCAGCAAGACGAAAATATGCCATTTAATTCAGAATACAGAAAAATATCTAGAAGAAGGTTAATATTCTCTTTACAGGTAATGCATTTTCAACGACGTACAATCCTCCATCGATGTTTCCAGGTTCGTCATCTGGTGCTCATATTCCAGCACCTCCTGCTCCTCGTTCTACTTACGCTCCTCAACAAAATACCATTGCGCAAATGCCCTACAACGTCGCTGTTCATAACAATCGAAGAAACATTTCATCAGTTTCAGGTCGAGGTCGGAACTGTTCATTCATTATTTATGACATTTTTTTTTTCTTCATTGATCTAACCTATTTTGCAGGGTACTATAGCATATGACTTTTTTATGATAATATAAAAGTTAAATAGACAGGAAAATTAATGTGGATTTGGCAGTTACACGGGAAGGTTTTGATTAACATGCATACTCTTATTTATTCAGGCAAACTTTTTATGCAAAATTTGAAGAGTAAAGCACGTAGCAGATATTCATGATTAAATATATAAGGCGTGGGTGGGGTTCCTTTTAATAAATTTTTACTCTGGTAACTCTCTGGTCATTAAAGATTCTGTGAATCGAAATCTTCGGGTGATGTATGATGTTCACTATATTTATTCATTTAAAAACATGGATGTTCTGAACGACTAATGAAGTGGTTTTTGTTAATGACTCTTTTTGCTTCAGGATATGCTTCGGCTGATGGCGAAAGACAGACCAGGTCACATCTGTTAGATGATTTTCGCAATAATCGTAATCCTCATTTGCAACTAATCGATCTTGGCAAACATGTTGTGGAATTTGCACAAGACCAGCATGGTTCAAGGTAAAACTGCTTAGTAGTTCCTTTATCGCTATAATTTACATCTGGAAATAGTGATCTGTTTGTATTCACATATCCTTCCAGATTGTCGTGTATTCTAATTTATTGTCTTCAGATTCATACAGCAAAAATTGGAGCGTGCTTCACTGAAGGAAAAGCAAGCAGTATTTGATGAAGTAGCGTTACATGCGCAATCTTTGATGACCGATGTTTTTGGAAATTATGTAATACAAAAATTCTTTGAGTATGGGACTAACGAGCAAAAGAATATTCTCACAAATGCCGTAAAGGTACCTGTTAAACATCTACTGATTAATAAGTTGTAGAAATGTGTGATATCTGTATAAAGTAATTATTGGTGGTGTAAGAAAGATTTTTTCGCACATATTGATTGCAAAGATATTGAGCATACTGTAGGAAATACTAATTACCTTCTTTATCACACACACATCATATGTGAGAAATTTTCAGGGCAATGTTATGTCACTGGCATTGCAAATGTATGGATGTCGTGTCATTCAAAAAGCTCTGGAAAGTATTGAACCGGAACAACAGATGGAAATTTTAAAGGAAATGGAAGGACAGGTGATTAGATTTGTGTTATTATGTTTTTGAATTTTTGGATGCATATTTTAAAGTAGTATGATCTTGCCCTTAGCAGAATTTGTACATTATGTTTGCCATAGTAGAGTGCACAGGGTGGCAAAAAGTTTTTGGAGATTGACATTTCGTGAAAGTAATTTAAATGTCAGGTGTTGAAATGTGTCAAGGACCAAAATGGAAATCATGTAGTACAAAAAGTTATTGAACGCGTTGATGCTTCACGATTACAATTTATTATTGATGCTTTGGTTCCTGCAGGTGACAACATGACGGTATGTGCAATTGAAGGCTCATCTTGATTTTCGTTTTTCGTATTTGATTCTTTTATAGATTTTGTGTTTCAACTTCTTTGAAATCGAATTTTCGATAATAAATTACAATTACTTTCGGAATTGGTAGTGGCGCTGTTATAGGTATGCAATTTATCAACGCACCCATATGGCTGCAGAGTGATTCAGCGTGTACTAGAGCATTGTACAGACGACCAAAAACGGCCTGTGTTAGACCAGCTTCACAAGCATGTCAAAAGTTTAATTGTGGATCAGTATGGCAACTATGTCATCCAGCATGTTATTGAGCACGGCTCTTTGGAGGACCGCGATCGTATCGTCAACCAAGTTAAGGTTGGTAGTTAATATTTGTTGTAGGTTTAAAGAACATTTTACTTAAACCAAGTCATGCTTGTAATTCAATGAATCTAGTCATAGGAAATTTAGGTATTTCATAAGTATATTCCATATCCGCGATCTTTCTTATTTTCAACTTAGTGTCCCAGATGTTCTTCATTTGGAAATGCTTTTTTAGCATATAAGAACAGGGGTGATAACACTACGGAATAGAGTGAGTGACTTAGTTGTTAGACAATGCTTATGGGAACTACTGAAATGTGATTTTCTTGTTGGGATGAAGAATTCACGCAAACAGGTGATTTATTGCACTTTTTCAGGGTGATGTCCTTCGTTTCGCACAGCACAAATTTGCATCAAATGTAATCGAGAAATGTTTAACGTGCGGTGAACCACACCATAAGAATGCCTTGATTACTGAAGTTTGTGGCAACCCAAACGAGTTAGTGTTCTTTTTTTTCATATTTTATTAGCTGTCGCAGAAGATTCTGTTTAAGTAAGATTGTAATAGCTTTTAGTTTCTGTTATGTAGTATTCGCTCAACTTATATCCTGATTGAAATATGCAGTAAAAATAGTTGAAGTCATATTATTAACTCTGCTTCCCACTGGTTGTTTGTACTTCGCTCAAGATCTGTTGATCAGATGGTAATTTCAGTTTATGATTGAAAATGCTTAATGATATATGTTATATAGTATATTATTTGTATGCTGAAGATTTTGATTTAGATCCACTATAACAATCATAAAGTGGAGCTGTAACTTTTTGAGTAATAAAGTAACTTTGGTTACTATCATCAAACGATTTTTTTAGCTATTTTATGAATATCTGACACTTTTGAGAGCGCTCAAATGTTTTCAGTATTGCTACACCACTTTTGATGATGATGAAAGACCAATTTGCTAATTATGTTGTGCAAAAGATGTTGGATGTAGCTGATAGCGCTCTCCGGAAAAAGATGATGCTAGCTATTAAACCGCATATTCCTGCACTGCGAAAATACAATTATGGGAAGCATATTATTAGTGAGTTTGTTGCCTTTTGACCATATATATTTCTTGTCATTGGAGTTTTAAAGCATTTTTTAATCAAATTTTTACTACAGCTAAACTGGAAAAATATTTTCAAAAACAAAATGGTGGATTGCCAATAATGCAACCGGATTATTCATCAATGAATTCGATACCAATAATTTAAATGATTATGACAAATATTGATTGCTACATTATATGATGATCTAACTCGATTGGAATAGAAAAAAAATGGAAAATTTTGGATAAAACTGATTGATTAAGTCAATCTCGGAGTCGTTTTATGAAAATATTTCGACGCACCGTGTATTATGCCGTTGGTCTGATTTTGTTTGTAATCCATTAAAAAAAGATGGGTTGCTGTATATTTTGTTAAACTTTGAAGTTAATGTGCTTTTTCTTTTCTTTCCATTTTTGTTACCGAAATCATTGTTGCACTGTAGAGATAAAACTAACATATTTTTAATCTTTGGTGGTCCTACCTATCGGTAGATAAAATGAAACAGTTTGGTAGCTGGTAATCGTAACTTTTTAGTGAAAACGTTTGTTTGCTATGGGGTTACACTGTCACCACTAAGAGAAATATTTACTTTGTTGGTAGGGCTAGTAATATTCTTTTCGTCAAGAAATAGTTGTTCGATTTTGCTTGAAATATGGTGAGTTTTTATTTCTATTATTTTTTCAATTATTTTCGATAGTTATGATTATTACTATTATTATTATCGTTATTATTATTATTACTATTATCATTATAATTATATTATTACTATTAATTATTATAACGACTACTATTACGAATTCATTATTTCAATTATATTATTGAACAGAGCTGTATTGGTTCAGCGTTATTAATGGAAGAGATAAAACTGTATAATCAAAGTTTATTCTGTAGCGAATTTTACCGTTTAATGTGGCCGTTGAAAATTTTAGTCATTTCAAAAGAAATAATTGTTTTTTTTTTTTTTTTTTCTAGTTTAAACCACTTTATATAACAACCCTTTAACTTGTTTTTGTTTCTTTTTATTGTCAGTATAATATATTGCACAAATGATACCGGTTTCGTTATTGTTACTATTATTATTATTATTATCACTATTATTATATTAATATTATTATTTATTTTTATTATGATTGTAGGATTTTGTATTTGAATTTGTAAATTTTTTGTTTTTTTTTTTTTTCTTGGTTGACAATAATTTCTTGTAATTTTTCCTTTTGTACCTCGTTTAAGTTTCTTTTTTACACTTTATCTTTTTTCAGTAGCCATGTTATTATTTTCGTTATTCTCTCTTTTTTTTGTCTCGTTTCTTGCATTGTTAGATTGTGCATTCTGTATTTTTCAACTGACCGATTAACTGAAAGATGGGATTTTTTTATTCAATGGCTACTTGTGAAGGGTCAAATTTTTCCTCTCATGTCTCAGCAAATTTTATGGAAAGAAAATCGGATCTTACTTTGGCCTATTAGTAATGATATTTTATCTATTTTAATGAAGAGAACAGAGTGTTAATATAAAAAAGTATCTCTCGAATGAATTTCACATTTTGTTTCCAATTTTTTCCAGCGATAATCATTTTTGTTTTTTTTTTTTTACCAGGCGTTCTCTCTCAGAGTTGTTTGGACGCTCTTATTTTTTGAACGGCTCTATATACTGTAGCTTGTATACAAGGTTTATTTTTTGTAATTTTTTGTATATTGTTGAACACAAATATGTTTTTTTTTTTTTTTGTTGTGAAACATTGAAAATTGTAACTCTATGATGATATCCTCTTATTATTATAACATATGGGGCATGAAATTTATGTTCTTTGTCAAGAAATATAACATAATCATAACTATTACTAAGCGGACAGATGATAATAGAACTAAATTGAATTGAATTGAATTGAATATGTAATAGATGGAAGGAGAATGTTTTTATGTGACCTTATTGATTATTGGTTTAATTGAAGTAAAATTTAGAATTGCTAAATATAGACAAATCTTCTGAATATTTTCTTTATATTCTCTTCAGTTATGTATCTTTTTCGTATATGTATGCATATAACGTTGAAATATTGTTGATAAATGCATCAGGAATGATTGTTTGTGTAGCATTGTGTTTATACAGTATGCAGAGCATTCAGATAATGCTCTATCATATTATTTTCATATTAAAACAAACAATATATATTGTGTTATGGGGATAGAAATAAATTATATTATTCATGCACTTTTCTCATCTATGAAATTATTTAGCACAAAATTAGATTAAATTTCAATTAGAGGTTCATTGATTGACTTTAAGTTGATTTCCATTTGTCTTTTTTATCATTTAATTGGTTTTTTGGACTGTTTAGTTCAATTTTTTATCTTCTATTTTACAGATCACTATTGAGTTATTCTATAGATTGCTAAAGATTTGAGCACAATTCTATATAATAATAATAATAATAATAATAAATTTTTATTGAGTTTTATATTGTAATATTAGATAGGCAGGCATGATTTATAAAGATTTTTCATAGCGGTATCGAATATATGATATTATTTGTCGTTAAGTTTATGTTAGTTTCACGTTACTCTTCTTTTTTTTTTGGCTTTGTAGGAAGTGGAAATAATAATAATATAAATTAGTTTTGGGAAGAATGAAATGAACAAATTGAATAATTGCTAACAGAGTAATGATGTTCAGCTATGTATGTAATGCTGAAATGAATTAATGTAAGAAAAAAGGGACAGTATAAGAGGCAAGGAAATTAGCAAAAAAATGGGATAATTTGGGGAATTAAATTAAAATGTGGGAATAATGAATGGCAGCAAAGATTTGAAATTAATCTTCAAATGAGTCTTGTATCTTGCTTATTGCACATTAATTTATAAGACTTTTTGTTTATTTATAGCTATAATTATGTGGAATCGAAATGTAATCAGGAAATTAATACGATATGGTAGTGGTGGTGGAGTGTTAACAACTGCTGCTGCTGCATTAGCAGGATTTGTTGGTTATGATGAAAATACTGGTATAATCAAATCATTGAAACATTCAAATATGAGCAAGTGGCAAGTGGAAGGACCTTTAAAGCATCCTACTGATGGAGCATTAATTGCTAAACGGGTTAGAAAATAGTAACAATAATGGTGAAAAAAAGAAAAAAAAAAGTTAAATATGGATTATTAATTGAATAAAAAAAGTTTATTTTTGTAATTAAAATTCAACAAATAACTATTATTGTAAATGTTTTTATTGTAGATTGTGAGTGATTATGATCATACGGATTTGAAGTTAAGACTTTATCAATATGAAGCATGTCCATTTTGTTGCAAAGTTCGTGCTTTCTTGAATTATTATGGTTTTTCGTATGATGTGGTTGAAGTTAGTCCATTAACTCGAAAAGAAATCAAAAAGTTGGATGGTGTTAGCAAGGTTTGTACTTTTAAAAAGTATAATGTAATGCTGATTATATTTCTTTTCCTGTATTACTCATTAATAATGAAATAATTAGTATAAATGAGATTTTTTTTTTTGTTTCATCTTTTTCTTTAGCTACCAACTGTAATTGCTCAAATGGATCGAAAATTGAGTGATTCTTCGCTGATAATATCAATTTTGACAAGTTATATGACACGAAGTGATCGAAGTTTGGATGATGTAATTGAATTTTATCCAGAACAAACGAATGTTATAAAAGAAACGGGAAAAGAGATAGTCACACGTCCCAATATGTATAAAATTATGACATCTTTGAATAGTATGTCAAAAATGGAACAGGAAAATGCGAGGTTATTTTTACATTCATGAACATTTTTGTAGATTAGTTGTGCAAATGGAAGGCAATCGATAAGAAGCTTTGTGTTTGTTTGTTTTTTTTTTTTTTTTTTTCTGGTTACTTGCAAGTAAGATTATTCCGGTGTTATATTTTTTTCAATTTTTTAATTTAAACTTTTGTGAAGGAAAGAAGAGGAATGGCGTAAATGGGTTGATGATCATTTCATTCCTTTGATAGTACCGAATGTGTATCGTTCATGGAATGAATGTATTGAAACATTTCGTTGGTTTGGTGAAGCAGGACAGTGGGATAAAGTGG
>JAAVKF010000061.1:0-50000 GCA_012070555.1 Brugia pahangi | reverse complement strand
AAATTATGTGCAAAATCAGCAAAAGCAGAAATTGAAAATGCAAATAAACAGGTTTGTGAGATAATTTTTCACTATTCTTTGTTAGTGCTATCGTGAAATCGAGAAATTTTTATTATATTTATCAATTAACAGTAAATTTTCTTCTTATCTTTTTTTTTTCTCAAATATGTGATATGATTATTTTTGGGAAATAAATTCTTGAATGTATTTTTCGAAGATTAATTTATATGAATTAAGAATTACATGAATTTTCTTTTTTTTGCAGCAGCAGCAACAGCAGCAGCAGCAGCAGTCTTACGGAACATCTAACATTCGTTATCGTGGACAAGTTGATAATCTAATCCGTGATAATGCTATGATAGGAAGACGGACCGTTGTGGATCCGGAAACGGCTCAAGGAAGAAAAATATGTCGTGATTTTGAGCATCAATCGATATGGTAATTACTACTACTGCTATCATTTACTCTTATCCTGGTCAATAAGTCATAATATATGTATTAAGTGAAATTTCACTCGTCTTGAGCATATTATTCCTTATTCTCGAGCATATTTGTAGTGTAGAATTTATGCTGAATTCAAAAATTACATGGTGTTGTAGTTAAGAGATAATAATAAGTGTTATTAAATTTTGTAGATCATAAAATATAAGCTAGTATAATGCTAAATTTTTTTGCTACGTATTAATATTTTGCCAATCTTTGGACTATCACTATTAAAATTAACTCAACCGAGTACGTTTCACTGACTTAAAAAAAAAAAAAAAAAAAAAAAAAGTAAAAAAACAGAAAAATAAAAAATAAAATCCAGAGATTGATTTTCATTCATAAACTATGATATTTTTTTTTTTTTTACTGTATGCATTTTTGGTCTCATTTGTTTAATTTTTAATTTGAAGAATACTTTTATTCATAATGTAATTAATTTCTAGAAGCTTTTTGTGAAAGGGTGTATATTGCAGCTTTATTTGTTTGTTTGATAAAAAAAAAAAAAAAAAAAAGTATTTATAAATGTTTCATTTAAATATTATTTGTGATATCAGAGAATGATCTTTTTTTTTTTTTTTTTTTTGCAAAATCATCATGATTTTGCAAAAAAGATCATTTCATAAAACAGAGCTTCCCATTCAGAATTCTATTTTGGAAACAATCCTTAACAGGGATTTTACCTTTAAAATAGCTATTTCAAAATAAAAAAAAAAAAAAAAAAAAACAAAATAGCTTTTCATTTTTTTTTTTTTTTTTTTAAAGTTATTTGCTATATTAGAAATAACATATTGTGCTTTCTTATAATTGAAATAAATTGATTGAATATGCATTAATATATTGACATTAATATCAAAAAGGTGACATCGTATGACAGACATCGATAGCTAAAGGTAACCATGCCAACGAGAATGAAAGGATATGAATTCACATTTAGCTTTTTACTATTGATATGCTTTAAATTTTATTCCTCTACTTGCTAAAAAATTCGAATCATATGTAATCAATCGATCAGATAATTTAATTTACTCGGTTAAGATGCGTTTGAAATATTTGACTACAATAGTGGAACAACAGGTATATAAATTATTCTTTACATTTTATTCTTATCTAAAGTTAAATTCTCTCTAATTATTATTATCATTATTGTTTTTATTATTATTATTACTATTGTTATTATTATTATTATTATTATTATTATTATCATTATTATTATTAATATTATTATTATTTTGTTAAATGAAAGAAATAAAGCAGTAGATGATGAATTATTATTATCATTATGAAAGAAATAAAGCAGTAGATGATGAATTATTATTATCATTATTGTTTTTATTATTATTATTATTACTATTATTATTATTATTATTATTTTGTTAAATGAAATTATAAATTAGTAGATGATGAATGGGAATGAAAGAAACTAAATTTGAAACATAAGAAAGAAAATAAATGTTTAATAAATGAGGAATAATGTTGAAATTATTAAAAGTAATTTAAAAATTGCTCGGTTGTTATTTAAGTGTTATATACTTATTAATTATATAATTATAAAGTATATGTTATTTAATAACGCAGTTATATTATTTTATGCTAAAATATTCATAAAAATATTATTTAACAAATTATTTGTATTAAATATTAAAAATATGCTAATAAATTGAGAAATAATTACGTGTTACGTGATAATTATTAAGTTATATAATTTATAAAGTATATATTATTAAATATCCCAGTTATGTTTCATTTTTTATGCTTAAATTTTATTTAACAAATTATTTGTATTATATTAAAAAATATGTTTAACAAATAAAAAACAAAAATGTTGGATTTATATTAAAAGTAATTTAAAAAATTGCTCGGTTGTTGCTTACGTGTTACGTGATAATTATTAAGTTATATAATTTATAAAGTATATATTATTAAATAACGCAGTTATATTTCATTTTTTATGCTTGAATTCTATTTAACAAATTATTTGTATTAAATATTAAGAAATATGTTTAATAAATAAAAACCAAAAATGTTGAAATTATTAAAAGTAATTTGAAAAATTGCTCGGTTGTTGCTTACGTGTTACGTGATAATTATTAAGTTATACAATTTGTAAAGTATATATTATTAAATAACGCGATTATATTTTATTTTTTATGCTAAAATATTCATAGAAGATAAATCATCAAATTATTTTATTTAACAATTTCGTTTGTATTAAATATTAAAAAAAAAAATACCAAAATTTTTATAAATCAAAAAAATTTTAACAATTTTTTTCTCTTCCAAAACAAAAAAAAAATTAAGAGAAATTAATTTGTAATATCTTAATGGAATTTTTAAATAACTTATCTAAAATAGCAATTCAATTGATAAAATATAATTATTAACCATACAATCATAAAAATTCTTTTAATTAATTTATTAAAAATATTGAAATAATAATTTTCTAACTGAAAAAGTTTTATATATTAAACATATATTATACTTTAATTTGAATAAATTCATGTGTGTGTCTTTTTTTTGCTAAAAGAAAAGAAATTTTTCAAATATTTTTGATTTTTCATACTTGTTACTGTTTTTTTTTATTTGTTTACTTTTTGTTTTTTTTTTTAATTTAATTTAATTTTTTTTTTTTGTAAATTCTCAATCAATATTACTTAGTTAATTACTAAATGTTACTTACTGATAACATAACATTATTTAAATATTACTGCTTAACATTACAAGAAAAAAAAAACGAAGCAAGAAAAGTAAGTTAATAAAATATTTTTTTTTTTAAAAAAAAAATTTTTTATTTCTTTTTTTCTTTTTTAGGATGGAGCAGCTAAAATACCAGCAATGGATTGGTCACCAAATGGTAAAAAATTAGCAGTAGCTAATGCTGATCGTGTGATATTATTATTTGATGAAACTGGAAAACGACGTGATAAATTTGCTACTAAACCTATTGATGCTAAGGTTTTAAAATTTTTCTAATCAATTTAATTGAAAAAAAAGTTTTTTATTAAATATAAATCAATTTAATTGATCGAAAAAAGTTTTTTTATTAAATATAAAATATAAAAAATGAAATTTAAAAATTTAAATAAGTAACTAAAATGATTGAATGGAATAAATCGCAGTGATAATATCATCTTTAGTGATAATACCATTATTTCTAGTATGGAAAGAAGAGTTATCAAGTGAAAGCATTGTTAAATTTAAAAATTTAAATAAGTAACTAAAATGATTGAATGGAATAAATTGCAGTGATAATATCATCTTTAGTGATAATACTATTATTTCTAGCATGGAAAGAAGAGTTATCAAGTGAAAGCATTGTTAAATTTAAAAATTTAAATAAGTAACTAAAATGATTGAATGGAATAAATTTCAGTGATAATATCATCTTCAGTATCAAATGAAAGAATTGTTAAATTTAAAAATTTAAATAAGTAACTAAAATGATTGAATGGAATAAATTGCAGTGATAATATCATCTTTAGTGATAATATTATTATTTCTAGTATGGAAAGAAGTGTTATCAAATGAAAGCATTGTTAAATTTAAAAATTTAAATAAGTAACTAAAATGATTGAATGGAATAAATTTCAGTGATAATATCATCTTTAGTGATAATACCATTATTTCTAGTATGGAAAGAAGAGTTGTCAAATGAAAGTATTGTTAAATTTAAAAATTTAAATAAGTAACTAAAATGATTGAATGGAATAAACTTCAGTGATAATATCATCTTTAGTATCAAATGAATGCATTGTTAAATTTAAAAATTTAAATAATTAACTAAAATGATTGAATGGAATAAACTTTAGTGATAATATCATCTTTAGTACCAAATGAAAGCATTGTTAAATTTAAAAATTTAAATAATTAACTAAAATGATTGAATGGAATAAACTTTAGTGATAATATCATCTTTAGTATCAAATGAAAGCATTGTTAAATTTAAAAATTTAAATAATTAACTAAAATGATTGAATGGAATAAACTTTAGTGATAATATCATCTTTAGTATCAAATGAAAGCATTGTTAAATTTAAAAATTTAAATAAGTAACTAAAATGATTGAATGGAATAAACTTCAGTGATAATATCATATAAATTTCAGTGATAATATCATCTTTAGTGATAATACTATTATTTCTAGTATGGAAAGAAGAGTTATCAAATGAAAGCATTAGTTTTTTCACCTGATTCAACTCGTATTGCTATTGGTCAAACTGATAACATTGTTTATGTTTATCGAATTGGTGAAACGTGGTATATAATTCATGTTTACTTTTATAAAAAAAAAAATTATTTCAATAATTCATTGATAATAATTTGATATGAATTATTTTATATCAATTTATTTTATATGATCAATTAAATGAAGTGATAATTTACATATCAGTTTAGTGTCTTTCCTTTTTTTTGGGATTTAATATTTTTTATTTATCATTTCAAATTAGTTTTAGTTGATTGATTGAAAATTTTTATTAAATATAAAATTATCGATAACAAAAATTTTTGTCAATAAATGTTAATAATTTATTTTAGTGATAATATTGATAGTATTGTTAACACAGTGATAATTTGAGATGAAGTGATAATTTAGATATCAATTTTGTATCATTTTTTCTGTTTTTTTTTAGGATTTAATATTTTTTATTTATCATTTCAAATTAATTTTAGTTGATTGATTGAAAATTTTTATTAAATGTAAAATTATTGATAACAAAAATTTTTGTCAATAAATGTTAATAATTTATTTTAGTGATAATATTGATAGTATTGTTAACACAGTGATAATTTAGATATCAATTTAGTATCATTTTTTCTCTTTTCTTTTAGGATTTAATATTTTTTACTTATCATTTCAAATTAATTTTAGTTGATTGATTGAAAATTTTTATTAAATATAAAATTATTGATAACAAAAATTTCTGCTAATAAATGTTAATAATGTATTTTAGTGATAATATTGATAGTATTGTTAACACAGTGATAATTTGAGATGAAGTGATAATTTAGATATCAGTTTAGTATCTTTCTTTTTTTTTTAGATTTAATATTTTTTATTTATCATTTCAAATTAATTTTAGTTGATTGATTGAAAATTTTTATTAAATATAAAATTATTGATAACAAAAATTTCTGTCAATAAATGTTAATAATGTATTTTAGTGATAAATATTGATAGTATTGTTAACACAGTGATAATTTGAGATGAAGTGATAATTTAAATATCAATTTAGTATCATTTTTTCTCTTTTTTTTTCTAAGGATTTAATATTTTTTATTTATCATTTCAAATTAATTTTAGTTGATTGATTGAAAATTTTTATTAAATATAAAATTATTGATAACAAAAATTTCTGTCAATAAATGTTAATAATGTATTTTAGTGATAATATTGATAGTATTGTTAACACAGTGATAATTTGAGATGAAGTGATAATTTACATATCAGTTTAATATCTTTCTTTTTTTTAGGATTTAATATTTTTTATTTATCATTTCAAATTAGTTTTAGTTGATTGATTAAAATTTTTATTAAATATAAATTATTGATAGCAAAATTTCTATCAATAAGTGTTAATGATGTATTTTAGTGATAATATTGATAGTATTGTTAGCACAGTGATAATTTAAGATGAAGTGATAATTTAGATATCAATTTTGTATCATTTTTTCTCTTTTTAGGATTTAATATTTTTTATTTATCATTTCAAATTGTTTTAGTTGATTGATTGAAAATTTTTATTAAATATAAAATTATTGATAACAAAAATTTCTGTCAATAAATGTTAATAATGTATTTTAGTGATAATATTGATAGTATTGTTAACACAATGATAATTTAAGCTTAATTTTAGGGATGAGAAAAAGTTATATGTAATAAATTTATTCAATCATCAGCAGTGATAGCCTTATTGTGGCCAAGTGAGGATCGTTTAATAATTGGCCTAATTGATGGTAAAGTAAGAATTGCATCATGTCGTAATAATAAATGTTCAACATTATACAAAACTGATGTATCAGTTATTTCTCTTGCACTTCCGTAAGAATTTTATTTATATTTATTTTTTTCTTTTTAATTTCTAAACTATTTTATAAATCATAAAATTCCAAATTTTTTTCCCTCTCATAAATCAAAATTTAACAAAATAATTTAATCATTGTATTTTTTTAAACAAATTAATAAAATGTAATTTTGAAAAATACTATTTATACTGTTTTAAAATATATTGTTTTATTGTAATTTGAAAGAAAAAAAAATACTGTTTAATTTTAACAAAAATGCAAATTTAATTTTCAAATATGAAAAATTATACTGATTGCTTTATTTATTATGATATGAGCTTGTTTGTAAATAAGATAAGGAAATGATTAGAAATAGCATAATTTTTTAGTTGATCATAAAATAATTTAATAAACTTTTTTTTTTTTCTTTTGCAAGTTTAATTTTGCAAATTCTTTACCGAATTGAAATTTTAATTTTGATTGAACAGTGATTGATTGATAATTTTAATTTGTTGGTGAAAAAATTGACTGAAATTTTAGCTTAAATAAAAAAATGATTGATTGAAATATTAGTCTGATAAAAAAAAAAATTAGAAGCAATTTATTATAAATTTAATTAGAAAAGTATAAAAAATGAAATACTTTTTAAATGGCTAATGAATTTCCATACTTCCAAAATTTTATCACATTCAATTTAATTTATTACTTTTATCCTATCAAAAGAAAGAAATAATAATAACAAATAAAAAAAAACAATAAACAAATAAAATAAATTAATTAGTTAGCATATTTTTTCATTCTTTTCTAATTAAATTTCTTATGAACATTTTTCTTTTTAAAAAAAAAAATTTACCACTTATTACATAAATTTATTATTATATTATATAAATTTAACATTCATTTTCATTTTATTTTAACAATTTCTTAAATTGTTATATATTTATTATAAAAATTTATTATTCATTTTCACAATTTCTTAATTTATTATGTATTTATTATATAAATTTAATATTCATTTTCATTTTAACAACTTCTTGAATTATTATATATCTATTACATAAATTTGTTATTATATTATATAAATTTAAATTATTATATATTTATTATATAAATTTACTATTATATTATATGAATTTAAATTATTATATATTTATTATATGAATTTATTATTATATTATATAAATTTAAATTATCATATATTTATTATATAGATTTATTATTATATTATATAAATTTAAATTGTTATATAAATTTAATATTCATTTTCATTTTAACAATTTCTTAAATTATTATATATTTATTATATAAATTTATTATTATATTATATAAATTTAAATTATCATATATTTATTATATAAATTTATTATTATATTATATAAATTTAAATTATCATATATTTATTATATAGATTTATTATTATATTATATAAATTTAAATTGTTATATAAATTTAATATTCATTTTCATTTTAACAATTTCTTAAATTATTATATATTTTTTATATAAATTTAATATTTATTTTCATTTTAACAATTTCTTAAATTATTATATATTTATTATATAAAGTTAAATATTCATTTTTCATTTCATTTTAACAATTTCTTAAATTGTTATATATTTATTATATAAATTTAATATTCATTTTCATTTTAACAATTTCCTAAATTATTATATATTTATTATATAAATTTATTATTACATTATATAAATTTAAATTATTATATGAATTTAATATTCATTTTCATTTTAACAATTTCTTAAATTATTATATATTTTATATAAATTTAATATTTATTTTCATTTTAACAATTTCTTAAATTATTATATATTTATTATATAAAGTTAAATATTCATTTTTCATTTCATTTTAACAATTTCTTAAATTGTTATATATTTATTATATAAATTTAATATTCATTTTCATTTTAACAATTTCTAAATTATTATATATTTATTATATAAATTTATTATTACATTATATAAATTTAAATTATTATATGAATTTAATATTCATTTTCATTTTAACAATTTCTTAATTTATTACATATTTATTATATAAATTTAAATATTCATTTTTCATTTTCATTTTAATAATTTCTTAATTTATTTTAACAATTTCTCAAATTATTACATATACTTAATTCATTTTAACAATTTCTTAAATTATTACATATTTATTATATAAATTTAAATATTCATTTTTCATTTTCATTTTCATTTTAACAATTTCTTAAATTATTATATAATCTAATAAAAAAAAAATAAATAATTAATTGAAATTGTTTACATTTAAGACCTGATCATCGTTCATTTATTTCTGGTCACACTGATGGTTCAATCATTTTATATTCAATGGATCGACGAATGCAAACAAAAATTTTAACACATAATTGTCCACCGTATGCATTAGTATATACAAATAATGCTATTATAATTGGTGGATGTGATCAACGAATAGTATCGTATACCGAAAATGGCCAATTATTACAGCAATTTGATTACTGTAATGAGATAGATCATGAGAAAGAGTTTACTGTAGCTGTTCGTGACACATTTGGACAAAGTGTCATTTTTGGAAGTTTTGATAGGTCTTTTTCTTTTTTCTTTTTTTTTTTATTTTATTAAAATTTTAGCATATTTTCTATAAATGTTTTCTTTTTTTTTTTTTATTAAAATTTTAGCATATTTTCTATAAATGTATTTTTTTTTAAATTCATTATTTTAAATTCAAATATTTTTTCTTTTCAAATGATTACATTAATATTTTAATTAATTTTATTTGAAATATTAAAAATTATTGCATCATTTGTATTTCAATTTTTTTCTTCTTTTTTAAAGTTTAACATAAACATTAGCAATTATGTATATGATATTTCTAAATAAATAAGTTGATTTAACAAAGTTAGATTAATATAACTTTAAAAAAAAAAAAAAAAGAAGTGCTACTTTTTATAGAGTACGACTTTATTCATGGAATTCTCGACGAGGTGCTTTAGATGAAGGTAAACCATTAGAGATTCGTTACTTATATACAATTAGCGCATTAGCATGGAGTCCAGATGGTTCAACTATTGCAGTGGTTTGTTTATTTCATAAAAATTTTAACATTTTAATAAAAATTCAAAAAAAAAAAAAAATGAAATAAGCAACGATACTATTATTACTAATTTAGTAATTTTACTTATATATATTACTTACTTCGTTGCAAAAAAACCATGGATGCTTTATGGTTTAGTTAAGTAATGTTACGTAACGTAACGTTAACGTAACGTTACGTCTAAAAGTCATCGGAGATTTAACACCTGTGACAACTTGTAATAAACCATTTGCGCACTTTTTTGATAGGATTACTGTAGCTAATATTATGAAGCAAACAATACACAAATATTATTGCTTTTCTTGTAAAGTATGCAATATTTGAAAATATTTAACAATAATTTATCTTTTAAATTTAAATTATTTGTTAGCATATTTAAAAAAAAAAAAATTAATTTAGCTATAATTTCAGGGTACATTATGTGGTGCAGTGATAATCTTAGATTGTTGTTTAAAACATTTCATATTGAAAGGACATCTTTTAAATTTAAATTATTTATTAGCATATTTTTAAAAAGAAAAAAAAATTAATTTAGCTATAATTTCAGGGTACATTATGTGGTGCAGTGATAATCTTAGATTGTTGTTTAAAACATTTCATACTGAAAGGACATTTTGAAACAAAATATGTTTCTCCCTCACAAGTTATTATTAAAGATACATCTACTGAACAACATGTAACAATTCATTCTTCTAAAGGATTACCTATTAATGAAATTAAAGTAATTTTTTTCTCATTTTGTATAATCTTTTTTACCTTTTTAAACTGATAATTTAAGATTATTATCATTACTATTATTATTATCATTAAATATTAATATTAGTATTATATTATTAGTAGTAGAGTTAAATAAATTTAAGGTTATTATCATTACTATATTAGTATTATTATATTAATATACATATATATATATATATACTAGTATTATTATATTATTTATTTAAGGTTATTATCATTACAATATTATCATTATTATTATTATTATTATTATTATTATTATTATTATTATTATTATTATATATAGTATTATTATATTATATTTTAAACTAATAATTTAAGAATATTATCATTACTATTGTTGTCATTATTACTTATTATTTATTTAGCAATGGTATTAGTATTGTATTATTATTGGTAAAATTAAATTATTATCATTATTACTATTATTATTTAGTATTATTATTATTATCATTACTATTATTATTATTATTATTATTATTATTATTATTATTATTATTATTATTATTATTATTATTATTATCAGTATTGCTAGAGTTAAATTTGCTCCTTTTTTTATGATTATGCTGAAAATTGTAAGTGTTACATAGCATTTGTATTCATCCTCTAATTATTTATTAATTATCAAAGTTTTAATTTTAATTGCTAATATTTTAATTAAGATAATGGGACATGATCGATATGTGATTGCTTATACAACAAATACACTGATAATTGCTGATATGAGGAGTGGTTATTGCAGTGAAATTGAATGGCAAAGTGCTGGTAATGAGAAATTCTATTTTGATAACGAAAATGTTTGTATGATAATTAATGCTGGTGAGGTATGCATATGATAATTTTAATTTTAACATGCAATTATTTCAATGCAATGAGCTGTATACATGGAAATAATTGAAATTTGTTGTATCTAATTTATAATTATTAAGAATTAAATATATATCATAAATGATAATTGAAATTTATACTGATTTTAATAATATTAATTTAATTATTGTTTGAAATTCAAATGCATCAATAATTATACCTTTTTTTTTTTGAATTTAAAATATTTAATTTTGTCTTATTTATTAGTCAACAATAGAAATAATTGAAATTTGATCAATCGAATTTATAGTTATTAAGAATTAAATATATATTATAAATGATAATTAAAATTTGTACTGATTTTAATAAGTAATGGTTTAGTTATTGTTTGAAATTTAAATGCATCAATAATTATACCTTTTTTTTGAATTTAAAATATTTAATATTGTTTTATTTATTATTCAGCGTAATCAGCAATAGAAATAATAGAAATTTGATGAATCTAATTTCTAATTATTAAGAATTAAATATATATATCATAAATGATAATCAACAAATAGTGATTTTTTACAATGATTTTAATAATAATGATTTAATTATTGTTTGTAATTCAAATGCATCAATAATTATACCTTTTTTTGAATTTAAAATTAAGAAATAAATATATATATCATAAATGATAATCAATAAATAGTGATTTTAATAAGTAATGATTTAATTATTGTTTGAAAATCAAATGTATCAATAATTATACCTTTTTTTTGAATTTAAAATATTTAATTTTGTGTTATTTATTAGTCAACAAAAGAAATAATTGAAACTTGATCAATCGAATTTATAGTTATTAAGAATTAAATATATAGCATAAATGATAATTAAAACTTGTACTGATTTTAATAAGTAGTGATTTAATTATTGTTTGAAAATCAAATGTATCAATAATTATACCTTTTTTTTGAATTTAAAATATTTAATTTTGTGTTATTTATTAGTCAACAAAAGAAATAATTGAAATTTGATCAATCGAATTTATAGTTATTAAGAATTAAATATATATTATAAATGACAATTAAAACTTGTACTGATTTTAATAAGTAATGATTTAGTTATTGTTTGAAATTTAAATGCATCAATAATTATACCTTTTTTTTGAATTTAAAATATTTAATATTGTTTTATTTATTATTCAGCGTAATCAGCAATAGAAATAATAGAAATTTGATGAATCTAATTTCTAATTATTAAGAATTAAATATATATCATAAATGATAATCAACAAATAGTGATTTTTACAATGATTTTAATAATAATGATTTAATTATTGTTTGTAATTCAAATGTATCAATAATTATACCTTTTTTTGAATTTAAAATTAAGAAATAAATATATATATCATAAATGATAATCAACAAATAGTGATTTTAATAAGTAATGATTTAATTATTGTTTGAAAATCAAATGTATCAATAATTATACTTTTTTTGAATTTAAAATATTTAATTTTGTGTTATTTATTAGTCAACAAAAGAAATAATTGAAACTTGATCAATCGAATTTATAGTTATTAAGAATTAAATATATAGCATAAATGATAATTAAAACTTGTACTGATTTTAATAAGTAGTGATTTAATTATTGTTTGAAAATCAAATGTATCAATAATTATACCTTTTTTTGAATTTAAAATATTTAATTTTGTGTTATTTATTAGTCAACAAAAGAAATAATTGAAATTTGATCATCGAATTTATAGTTATTAAGAATTAAATATATATTATAAATGACAATTAAAACTTGTAATGATTTTAATAAGTAATGGTTTAGTTATTGTTTGAAATTTAAATGCATCAATAATTATACCTTTTTTTTGAATTTAAAATATTTAATATTGTTTTATTTATTATTCAGCGTAATCAGCAATAGAAATAATAGAAATTTGATGAATCTAATTTATAATTATTAAGAATTAAATATATATCATAAATGATAATTGAAATTTATACTGATTTTAATAATATTAATTTAATTATTGTTTGAAATTCAAATGCATCAATAATTATACCTTTTTTTTTTTGAATTTAAAATATTTAATTTTGTCTTATTTATTAGTCAACAATAGAAATAACTGAAATTTGATCAATCGAATTTATAGTTATTAGGAATTAAATATATATTATAAATGATAATTAAAACTTGTATTGATTTTAATAAGTAATGATTTAATTATTGTTTGAAAATCAAATGCATCAATAATTATACCTTTTTTTTGAATTTAAAATATTTAATTTTGTTTTATTTATTAGTCAACAATAGAAACAACTGAAATTTGATCAATCGAATTTATAGTTATTAGGAATTAAATATATATTATAAATGATAATTAAAACTTGTATTGATTTTAATAAGTAATGATTTAATTATTGTTTGAAAATCAAATGCATCAATAATTATACCTTTTTTTTTGAATTTAAAATATTTAATTTTTGTTTTATTTATTAGTCAACAATAGAAACAACTGAAATTTGATCAATCGAATTTATAGTTATTAAGAATTAAATATATATTATAAATGATAATTAAAATTTGTATTGATTTTAATAAGTAATGATTTAATTATTGTTTGAAAATCAAATGCATCAATAATTATACCTTTTTTTTGAATTTAAAATATTTAATTTTTTTTTTATTTATTAGTCAACAATAGAAACAACTGAAATTTGATCAATCGAATTTATAGTTATTAGGAATTAAATATATATTATAAATGATAATTAAAACTTGTATTGATTTTAATAAGTAATGATTTAATTATTGTTTGAAAATCAAATGCATCAATAATTATACCTTTTTTTTTGAATTTAAAATATTTAATTTTGTTTTATTTATTAGTCAACAATAGAAACAACTGAAATTTGATCAATCGAATTTATAGTTATTAAGAATTAAATATATATTATAAATGATAATTAAAACTTGTACTGATTTTTATAAGTAATGATTTAATTATTGTTTGAAAATCAAATGTATCAATAATTATGCTTCGTTTTTTGATTTAAAATAAAATATTTAATATTATTTTATTTATTATTCAGTGTATTCAGCAATAGAAATAATGGAAATTTGATGAATCTAATTTCTAATTATTAAGAATTAAATATATATATCATAAATGATAGTCAACAAATAGTGATTTTTTACAATGATTTTAATAGTAATGATTTAATTATTGTTTGTAATTCAAATGTATCAATAATTATACCTTTTTTTGAATTTAAAATTAAGAATTAAATATATATATATATATCATAAATGATAATCAGCAAATAGTGATTTTAATAGTAATGATTTAATTATTGTTTGAAATTCAAATGCATCAATAATTATACCTTTTTTTTTGAATTTAAAATATTTAATTTTTTGTTATTTATTAGTCAACAATAGGAATAATTGAAATTTATTTATTAATAGGTAAATTTGGTAGAATATGGAAATAATGAGATAATTGGTTGGATTCGAACAGAGCTCATATCAACACATCTCATTTCAGTACGAATTACAAAACAACAACTTAAAAATATAAATATTATAAAGCGTGTTGCTTATCTGCTTGATTTGAATACCATTTCAGTGGGTGTGTATGTGATTTAAATTTTTTTTTATTTTTGGAATAATTTTATAATATATCATTTCTTTTGTTATAATTTTAATTTTTGATATTCTATAATTTTATAATTCTATAATTTTAATTTTAATTTTTGATTATTTTAATTTGAATTTTTGATAATTTTTTTTGAGTTAACAAAATCAATTCAACTTCTCTTTTACTTAAATTCATTTGGATTATTATTATTATTATTATTATTATTATTATTATTATTATTATTACTCAATTTTTAGCATTTTTTTTTTTTTAATCCTTAAAAATATTGATTAAATAAAAAAAAAATAATTATAAAAAAAAATAATGAAAGTATCATTTATTTATTTAAATTTATTCTATATATATGAGTTATAAATTTAAATTTATTCTATATATATGAGTTATAAAATGTATTTTGAGAAAATTTAAAAACAATTAAAATTATTTTTCTTTTCGTTTTTTTTTCACCTTCTAATTTTAATATTTTTTTGTTTTGTTTTTATAGTTGATTTAATAAGTCAACGACAGATTGCACAATTTACGCATCCAGTATACATCGATTGGCTTGAGGTTTATTTTATTCATTTCGTTTTGTTGTTATCAAAACAAAATTGATATTTTAATATATTTTATAGATATTTCAATATATTTATTATTTGTTGAAATAATTTAAATTTAATTATTAAATCTTCATGTTGATCAATTTCATCGATTATCACTGATCACTACTAATTATTACATTTATTTATCAAATTTAAGTATGACTTAAATATAATTTTGTAATCAATTATAATCAAAATCATATGCTATCATCATTCCTTCTTTGAAATGAAAGATGATAAAATTAAAATACAATCAATGTTCGGTGAAATAATTTGAATTTAATTACTAAATCTTCATGTTGATCAATTTCATCGATTATCACTGATCACTACTAATTATTACATTTATTTATCAAATTTAAGTATGATTTAAATATAATTTTGTAATCAATTATAATCATAAGTTATCATCATTCCATCCTTGAAATGAAAGATGATTGAATTAAAACATGATCAATGTTCGATGAAATAATTTAAATTTAATTATTAAATCTTCATGTTGATCAATTTCATCGATTATCAACTGATCATTACTAATTATTACATTTATTTATCAAATTTAAGTATGACTTAAATATAATTTTGTAATCAATTATAATCAAAATCATAAGTTATCATCATTCCTTCTTTGAAATCAAAGATGATTGAATTAAAACACAATCAATGTTCGGTGAAATAATTTAAATTTAATTATTAAATCTTCATGTTGATCAATTTCATCGATTATCAACTGATCATTACTAATTATCACATTTATTTATCAAATTTAAGTATGACTTAAATATAATTTTGTAATCAATTATAATCAAAATCATATGCTATCACTATTCCTTCCTTAAAATGAAAGATGATTGAATTAAAATAAATTTATTAATTCTTTTTTAGCTTAGTGAAATGGCAACAAAATTATTGTTTCGTGATAAGAGATCTCGATTATTGCTAGCTGATATCAAAAGTGATCGAAAGATATCATTGTTGGATTATTGTAGTTATGTTCAATGGGTTCCTAATAGTGATGTTATTGTAGCTCAATCGATTGATCAACTTTGCATTTGGTATCAAGCAGAAAATCCTGATGAAGTAAAAGTTTTCTTCTTTTTTTTTTTTTTGTTTATATTTAACTTTCTTCACTTCTCGTATAACTTTTATTTTAATTTGATTAGATAAGAAGTAAATAAATGAAGTAAAAGTTTTCTTCTTTTTTTTTTTGTTTATTTGTTTATTTGTTCATATATTTTTTTGTTTATTTGTTTATATTTGTTTACATTTAACTTTCTTCACTTCTCGTATAACTTTTATCTTAATTTGATTAGATAAGAAGTAAATAAATGAAGTAAAAGTTTTCTTCTTTTTTTTTTTTGTTTATTTGTTTATTTGTTTATATTTAACTTTCTTCATTTCTCGTATAACTTTTATTTTAATTTGATTAGATAAGAAGTAAATAAATTTAAAAAAATGAAATAAAATTTGATTATATTTTGCAGATGGTAATGATACCTATAAAAGGTGAAATTGAAACTGTTCTTCGTGATGAATCTAGAACTGAAGTTATTGTTGAGGTTAAATACAATTATTATTATTATTATTGTTGTTGTTATTGTTTTGTTTATTAAAATAAACAATAATTGGAGAGAAGAAGAGTAGAAAGTAAAATTTTTAAAAATTGCTAGAAAGTAAAGTTTTTTTTTTATTAAAATTTTATATGGGAGAAGAAGAGTAGAAAGTAAAGTTTTTAAAGATGAGAAAATTTTCATAAAAAATTTTCCTTTTTTAAATTATCATATAGAGAAAACATATGTGTTTGGCAATTTTTAAATATTTAAATTAAAATTAGAAATAAACAATTATGTTTATTTCTAATTTTTTTTTCTACGCAATAACATTTCAGAAAAAAAGAAAATAAGAATGGTTTTAAAATTGATTTTTTCTTTTTTTTTTTTTAATTTTATGGAAATAAGAAGAATTGTTTTTAAGAAAGCACTAACAATTAGCACTAAATAAATTATGATAAATTAAACGAAAATTCACACATAAATTTGAAATATATTGCAAGCGATAATTTAATCTAAAATCAAAAATTCTATTTTAAAAAAATTTAAGAAAATTTAAAATTTAAATGATAAAATGTTTGCTTGTAAATTAACTCAAATTTATGCTAATTTCAAACAGATCAAAATTAGATTGCTTCAGGAATTGAAATACAAAAGTAAATACGAAAGTAAACATAAAAGTAATATGAAAGTAAATACGAAATTAAATATAAATACTATGTATTTTCAATTTTTTTTTTTAATTATATGAAAAAATTTTTAAAAATTTGCATAACTTTTATTTTATATATTTTTTTTTCTCTTTTTAAAATGAATTTTATAGGAAGCAAATGAAAAAGTTGCTTATGAACTTGATCAAACACTTATCGAATTTGCTTCCGCTATTGATCGATTTGATTTTGCTCGAGCAATTGATTTTTTAGAGAAACGAGAAGACGAGGAATATGATACAACAGTACTATGGCGTCAACTTGCTCAGGTTTCTTATCATTGATTAAGTAAATTATCAATAAATTATAATTTAATTTAATGATAAAAGTAAATTATGAGAAAAAATTAGAATATATAATTTAGTGATAATATTTTAAGAAAATTACCACACAAATTATAATATAATTCATTGATAAAAGTAAATTATGAGAAAAAATTCGAATATATAATTTACTGATAATATTTTTAGAAAATTACCACACAAATTATAATATAATTTATTGATAAAAGTAAATTATGAGAAAAAATTCGAATATATAATTTACTGATAATATTTTAAGAAAATTACCATAGAAATTATAATATAATTTAATGATAAAAGTAAATTATGAGAAAAAATTCGAATATATAATTTACTGATAATATTTTAAGAAAATTACCACATAAATTATAATTTATGGATAATATTTTAAGAAAATTACCATAGAAATTATAATATAATTTAATGATAAAAGTAAATTATGAGAAAAAATTCGAATATATAATTTACTGATAATATTTTAAGAAAATTACCATAGAAATTATAATATAATTTAATGATAAAAGTAAATTATGAGAAAAATTCGAATATATAATTTACTGATAATATTTTAGAAAATTACCACATAAATTATAATTTATGGATAATATTTTAAGAAAATTACCATAGAAATTATAATATAATTTAATGATAAAAGTAAATTATGAGAAAAAATTCGAATATATAATTTACTGATAATATTTTAAGAAAATTACTACACAAATTATAATATAATTTAATGATAAAAGTAAATTATGAGAAAAAATTCGAATATATAATTTAATGATAATATTTTGAGAAAGTTATCATAAATTAAATATAATTATACCATAAATTATAATATTTAATAAATGATATTTTTCATATTTGTATCAATCCAATATATAACTATTTTAAGATTTTTTTTTTTTTTTAAAAAAGTTTTGGAAATGATTTTTGATAAAATATAATTTCTTATAGGTTGCATTATCACAACAACAATTATTGATTGCACAACGATGTTTCGCAGCATTGGGTGATATTTCTCGAGTGCAAATGCTTGTGGAAATGATTCGAATTGCTGATGAAATAACGAGAAATACCGGTGATGATGGAAAAAATAATTATAAAGTATTATTTTTTTCTTTATTTAAATTTATCATAGCACATATCACTGATAAGTGGTTAATCCTTATCATAGCACATATCACTGATAAGTGGTTGATCCTTATTATAGCACATATTAGTGATGGATGGTTGGTCCTTATCACAGCACATATCACTGATAAGTGGTTGATCCTTACCATAGCACATATTAGTGATGGATGGTTGGTCCTTATCACAGCACATATTACTGATAAATGGTTGATCCTTATTATAGCACATATTAGTGATGGATGGTTGATCCTTATCATAGCACATATTAGTGATGGATGGTTGGTCCTTATCACAGCACATATTACTGATAAATGGTTGATCCTTATTATAGCACATATTACTGATAAATGGTTGATCCTTATCATAGCACATATTAGTGATGGGTGGTTGGTCCTTATCACAGCACATATTACTGATAAATGGTTGATCCTTATTATAGCACATATTACTGACAAATGGTTGATCCTTATCATAGCACATATTACTGATAAGTGTCGGTCCTTATCATAGCACATATTACTAATAAGTAGTTGATCCTTATCATAGCACATATTAGTGATGAGTGGTTGATCCTTATCATAGCACATATTACTGATAAGTGGTCAATCCTTATCATAGCGCATATCACTGATAAGTGGTCGATCCTTATCATAGCACATATTAGTGATGGGTGGTTGATCCTTATCATAGCACATATCACTGATAAATGGTCGATCCTTATCATAGCACATATTACTGATAAATGGTCAATCCTTATCATAGCACATATTAGTAATGAGTGGTTGATCCTTATCATAGCACATGTTACTGATAAATGGTTGATCCTTATCATAGCATCATAGCACATATTAGTGATGAGTGGTTGATCCTTATCATAGCACATATTAGTGATGAGTGGTTGATCCTTATCATAGCACATATTAGTGATGAGTGGTTGATCCTTATCATAGCACATATTAGTGATGAGTGATTGATCCTTATCATAGCACATATTAGTGATAAGTGGCTCATTCCATATATGTATTACTTTTTGTTATTAATCATTAGCAGTAATCAAAATTTTTTTTCCTTTCAGGTTCAAGCACGTCTAGCTCTTATGAATAAAGATTTTCGAGAAGCTGAAAGAATTTATCTCGAACAGGTGAAACAAATATACCTATTGTCAAAAAAAAAAAAAGAATTAAGCTACTTTATGAATCGTTTTATAATAATTATAATCAATAATTGATTATTATTATTATTAATAATTATTATATTCAAATTTTGATTGAAAACAAATTTAACAGTCTTTTAAAGTAAATTAAAAATTTTATTTTACTAATTAAATTTGTTCAATTTAATTTATAGAATGCATTAGATGAAATTATTGAAATTTATCAGCAAATTGGCAAATGGGATGAAGCATTTGAGTTAGCTCAATCACAAGTATGTTTTTTATCATTAAATATTCTACGAGATTTATACCTATTTCAAAAATTCATTAATTATTTATTTTTTTAATTTTTTTCAAGAATCATCCAGACTTGGAAACTGTTAAAGCACGATACTATCGTTATTTATTTGATACAGGTCAGGATGGAAAAGCTGCACAAGTTTGTTTTTTTTTTTTTTTTCTAATATTCAAAAAAAAAAAAAGAAAAAAAAATTAATTTTAATTCTGTTCTTTATGAAATATTACATCATGTACATTAATATTTATCATAATCTATCATCTATGTATTATCATAATTATCGTCATAATTATTGTCATAATCATTATCTATATATTATCATAGTTTATTATAATTATTATCGTAATTATCATATACATATTATCATAATTTATCATAATCATCATCTACATATTATTATAGTTTACCATAACTATTATCATAATTATCAACCTTATATTATTATAATTATCGTCATAATCATCATTTACATATTATTATAGTTTGCCATAGTTATTATCATAATTATCATTCTTATATTATCATAATTGTTGCCATAATCATTATTTACATATTATTATAGTTTATCATAATTATTATCACATTTATCATCTATATATTATCATAATTTATCACAATTATTATCATAATTATCATCTACATATCATTTTTTTTTGGTAATGTTATTACAACCTATATAATTTATTTTCATCTCGAAAAGTGATCTTAGTTAAATTTTTAGCTCATTTTTTCGGATCATTTTTACAATTAAAAATTTGGCGTATTTTTACAATTAAAAATTTAGCACATATAAATATGATAATAAATAAACTTTTAAAAAATTTTCTAGAATTATTGAACTTTTATCATTTATCGTAAACCTAAAAGTGTAATCATTGTAATCTTTCAATAATGGCTTTTTTAAAAAATTAAATTTAAATTAAATTAAAAAGTAGCTAATTTCAGATATCAGAACGTGATGGTGATTTGCTTGTTGCAATTGAATTATATTTGAAAGCTGGTTTGATCATTCAAGCTGCTCGTATCCTTTTGCAAAATTCAAAACTTTTATTTAAAGATGATTTAGTACAAAGTGTTATTACAGCATTGATACAATCTGATCAATTTGAAAAAGTTTGCTATTCAATTCTTTTGTCTCTTTTTTTTAATTATAATAATTTAATCTAATATATTTGTATATGTTTATATATTATTTGAAATTTTTAAAAAAAAAAAAAAAAGAAAATTAGAAATTATAAAATTTTTTAGGCTTTGATCAATTTGAAAAAGTTTGCTATTCAATTCTTTTGTCTCTTTTTTTTTTATTATAATAATTTAATCTAATATATTTGTATATATTTATATATTATTTGAAATTTAAAAAAAAAAAAAGAAAATTAGAAATTATAAAATTTTTTAGGCTCTGATCAATTTAAAAAAGTTTGCTATTCAATTTTGTCTCTTTCTTTTTTTTATTATAATAATTTAATCTAATATATTTGTATATATTTATATATTATTTGAAATTTTTAAAAAAAAAAAAAAAGAAAATTAGAAATTATAAAATTTTTTAGGCTGGTGAATTATTTGAAGCAATAAAAAATTTTGAACAATCATTGGAAAATTATCAAAAAGGAAAAAGTTATGCAAAAGCTATTCAGGTTAATAATTATAATCATTTAATGTTAATGAAAAAAAAAAATTTTTTTTTTTTTTTCAATTATTATTTATGCAAAAAAATTTCTCTTTTCACAAATCAATTAAATATTTTAGCTAGCACGAATACATTTTCCGGAAAAAGTTATTTCATTGGAAGAGGATTGGGGTGATTATTTGATTGCAGAAGGAAATTATGATGCAGCAATAAATCATTTTCTTGGTTTGTATTATTATTAGATTAATCTATCTATCTATGTTCCAGTTTTGAGTTTTAGTTTTAATTTTAAAATTTAAATTTATGCCATTTGCAGAAAGTGGAAAAACAGCAAAAGCACTTGAAGCATCAATTAAAGCAAAACAATGGAGTAGAGCTGCACAAATTGTTGATGTAATTGAAGATAGCGAACTGGCAAAACGATACTATGGCAAAATTGCTGATCATCATGCAAGTATTGGTGATCTTGAGGTAGATTAATTAATCTTTTTTTTTTTTAAAATTATCTGGCTGATAAGATAAGATCATTGTTATGATCATTATATTAGTAATTTCTAGAAAAAGTTATCAAATAAAAATGAAATTAATCTTGAATAGGTCGAGAATAAACATGCAAGTATTGATGATCTTGAGATAGATTACTTTAAATTATCTGACTATAAAATGAAAATGAAATTAATCTTGAAAAAGTCGAGAATAATCATGCAAGTATTGATGATCTTGAGGTAGATTAATTAATTTTTTTTTTAAATTATCTGGCTAATAAGATAAGATTATTATTATGATCATTATATTAGTAATTTCTAGAAAAAGTTATCAAATAAAAATGAAATTAATCTTGAAAAGATCGAGAATAAACATGCAAGTATTGATGATCTTGAGATAGATTACTTTAAATTATCTGACTATGAAATAAAAATGAAATTAATCTTGAAGAGGTCGAGAATAAACATGCAAGTATTGATGATCTTGAGATAGATTACTTTAACAAGACAAGGTTATTATTATGTGTAATATAATTTTGAGTAATTTCTAAGAAATTTATCAAAGAATGAAATTAATCTTGAAAAGGTCGAGAATAATCATGCAAGTATTGGTGATCTTGAGAAAGATTACTTTAACAAGACAAGATTATTATTATTTGTAATATAATTTTGAGTAGTTTCTAAGAAATTTATCAAAGAATGAAATTAATCTTAAAAAGATCGAGAATAATCATGCAAGTATTGATGATCTTGAGATAGATTACTTTAACAAAATAAGATTAAGATAAGATTATTATGATTATTATGTGTAATATAATTTTGAGTTAGTGTCTAAAAAATTGATCAAATAAAAATGAAATTAATCTTATAAATGCTTTTTTAATAAAATAGAAGAGAAGAAGCAAAAATATTAAATTAAAAATTAAAAAGATTGTTGAAATGTGATCAAAAAAAAAAAAAAAGAATTTAGCGAGCTGAAATGTTATACATTGAAGCAAAAATGCATCGAGAAGCAATCGAAATGTATAATAAAGCTTCCCGATGGGCTGATTCATATCGGGTAAGTAAGTGCTAATTGTTTTTGTGGGTAATTTTAGGTTAACATTAAATTTATCAAGTATATGAAATATTTCATTAATTCATTTGATTGTTTAATAGATTTTAAAATTTATTTTTCTCTATTTCAAATGCTTTTTATTTACTTTTTTTTTTAAGCATTGGAAAAAAAAAACGCTAAAGAGTCTAATTTTCATTTAAATTAATTTTAAAAATTTCTACATCTAACTAACTTTATCGGTTATTTTTAGTTTTTAAAAATAAATAAATAAATAAATTTAGAATTATAACAAATTGAATAAATTATTTTAGTTAGCTACAGAATTTATGGGAGTTGAGAGTGATCAAATGTATGAAGAATTAGCACAAACAATGGAAAATAGTGGTCGTTTAAAGGATGCAGAGCAGGTGGCAATTTTAAATGATTGTTTTTTTTTTTTTAATTTATTTTATTATAATTTAATTTTGAAAAGAAAGAAGAAAAAAAAAGAGTAATTACTGAATAATTATTTTTTAAATTATCATTAATATTTAGTGATAAATTGTAATTTCAATGCTTAATCTATTTTATTATAATTTAATTTCAATAATTATTTTTTAAATTATCATTAATATTTAGTGATAAATTGTAATTTCAATGCTTAATCTATTTATAATTTAATTTCAAAGAAGAAAAAAAGAGTAATTATTGAATAATTATTTTTTAAATTATCATTAATATTTAGTGATAAATTGTAATTTCAATGCTTAATTTATTTTATTACAATTTAATTTCAATAATTATTTCTTAAATTATCATTAATATTTAGTGATAAATTGTAATTTCAATACTTAATCTATTTTATTATAATTTAATTTCAAAGAAGAAAAAAAGAGTAATTATTGAATAATTATTTTTTAATTTATCATTAATATTTAGTGATAAATTATAATTTCAATGCTTAATCTATTTTATTATAATTTAATTTCAAAGAAGAAAAAAAGAGTAATTATTGAATAATTATTTCTTAAATTATCATTAATATTTAGTGATAAATTGTAATTTCAATGCTTAATCTATTTTATTATAATTTAATTTCAATAATTATTTTTTTAAATTATCATTAATATTTTTCATATTTAGCTATATATTGCAATTGGACAAGTTAATAATGCTATTGCAATGTATAAGAAAACAGATCGAATTGATGATATGATAAGATTGATGGAAAAATATCATATCGAGAATGTCAAAGTTTGTTATAGTAAAATTTTTATCAATTGAAATGAAACTGGATTGAAAGAAAAGTGATAATCAGAATTTATCAATAATATTTTTTTTCTTTTTTTTTATTTCAAATAGAATATTATTATCATTATTATCATTATATCAATATATCAATATCAATATTATATTATATTAAATGTAAATAATTGTTTTGTAAACAATATGCATTGTATTTTGTTAGGAAACTCATCTTCAAGTGGCAATTGATTTGGAGGAAAAAGGTAATTTACGAGAAGCAGAAGAGCATTATTTACTTGCTAATGAATGGAAAAAAGCAGTTAATATGTATCGTAATGCTGAAATATGGAATGATGCTTATAGGATTGCTAAACAGGAAGGTGATGATATGGCACAAAAACAGGTGTGTAATATTTTTAGTAGTAGTAGTTTTTTTCTATTTATTCTAAAATTAAAATTAAGATAAGATACTTTGAATGATGGTTAGGGATGATAATATAATAGTAATAATAGTAGTAGTAGTAGTATTTTTCTATCTATTTATTCTAAAATTAAAATTAAGATAAGATACTTCAAATGATGGTTAGGGATGATAATATAATAGTAATAATAATAATATAGTAGTAGTAGTAGTAGTAGTAGTAGTAGTAGTAGTAGTAGTAGTAGTAGTAGTAAGTAGTAGTAGTAGTAGTAGTAGTAGTTTTCTATCTGTTTATTCTAAAATTAAAATTAAGATAAGATACTTCGAATGATGGTTAGGGATGATAATATAATAGTAGTAGTGATAATAATAGTGATAATAATAATGATAATAATAGTAATAATGATGAAAATAGCAGTGATAATAATAATAATAATAATAGTAATAATAGTAGTAGTAATAATAATAAAAATAGTAGTAATAATGATAATAATAATAATAATATATCATTAAATAATAATATATAATAATAATAATAATAATAATAATAATAATAATAATAATAATAATGATAGTGGTGATAATAATAATAATAGTAACAATAACAATAATAGTAATAATAATAATGATAATAATAACAGTAGTAGTGATAATAATAATAGTAGCAGTGATAATAATAATAATAATATAACGAATGATAATCTAATCTATATTATTACTTTTTTAGATTGCATTTTTGTGGGCAAAAAGTTTAAATAGTGATGCAGCAGTGAAATTATTGCAGAAATTTAAATTACTAGATGAATCGATTGATTATGCATGCGAAAATGGGTAAGTATAAGATTAAAAGTATTTTTTTTTTTTTTTTGCTAAATATATTTGTATGTTTAATAAATATTAAAAAAATAATAATAATAATAATGGTAATTGGACTAGAAATGAATTAAAAAACAAATAAGTAATAATAAATTTTCAATAATAAAAATCATTCAATTATTATATGATTGTTTTTTTTTTTTTTTCTTCTTTTTCATTCTTTTAAAATTTATTGCTTATTTAAGATATTTTTTTAAGAGCATTCGATTTTGCATTTGATTTGTGTCGTTTGGAAGCAAAAAATCGTTTACCATCAGTGCATTTCAAATTAGCACAACAATTGGAAGAGGAAGGTGAATTTGAAAAAGCTGAAATGCATTTTATAGAAAGTGGTAAGCCTAAAGAAGCTATATTAATGTATATTCATGATCAAGATTGGGAAAATGCTGAACGAGTTGCAAAGTATGTTTAACTTTTTAAATATCAATTAAAACAATGTAAACAATTAATATTTAATAATAATTAATCTTTGCAAAAAGTATGTTTACCTTTTTAAATATTAATTAAAACAATGTAACAATCAATATTAATAATAATTATCTTTTAAAAAGTATGTTTACTAAACAATCAATATTTAATAATAATTAATCTTTGTAAAAAGTATGTTTACTTTCTAAATATCGATTAAAACAATGTAAACAATCAATATTTAATAATAATTAATCTTTGTAAAAAGTATGTTTACTTTCTAAATATCGATTAAAACAATGTAAACAATCAATATTTAATAATAATTAATCTTTGCAAAAAGTATGTTTACTTTCTAAATATCGATTAAAACAATGTAAACAATTAATATTTAACAATAATTAATCTTTGTAAAAAGTATGTTTACTTTTTAAATATCAATTAAAACAATGTAAACAATCAATATTTAATAATAATTAATCTTTGCAAAAAGTACGTTTATTTTCTAAATATCAATTAAAACAATGTAAACAATTAATATTTAATAATAATTAATCTTTGCAAAAAGTATGTTTACTAAACAATCAATATTTAATAATAATTAATCTTTGCAAAAAGTATGTTTACTTTCTAAATATCAATTAAAACAATGTAAACAATCAATATTTAATAATAATTAATCTTTGTAAAAAGTATGTTTACTAAACAATCAATATTTAATAATAATTAATCTTTGTAAAAAGCATGTTTACTTTCTAAATATCAATTAAAACAATGTAAACAATCAATATTTAATAATAATTAATCTTTGCAAAAAGTATGTTTACTTTCTAAATATCGATTAAAACAATGTAAACAATCAATATTTAATAATAATTAATCTTTGCAAAAAGTGTGTTTACTTTCTAAATATCGATTAAAACAATGTAAACAATCAATATTTAATAATATCTAATCTAAGCACGTGTTCGTATATTTTAAAAATAAAACTTTTTGGAATAAAAAAAAAAAAAGGGAAAATCAAAAGTTATTTAAAATTAAAACAAATACCTATTTTGCTTTAATTGATAATATTAGCATAAATATTGATTAATCTTATGAAATACTAAAATACACAAATTTTGTACTATTGATTAAATTAATAGCAAAAATTACACATGCAATAAATTTAGTAATAACTAAATTTTAAAAAGATTTTTTTTTCTTTTTTTTTTTTAAAAAAAAAAAATTTTTTTTTTGAGTAAATAATTTATAGAAAGCATAGTCCAGAAACATTATCTATGTATAATTCGACAAGCTCGAATTAATTGAGCAAAAAATTTTGCATTGCAAAGTTGCTTACTTCGGGCAAATCATTGAAATAATTTTTACGATTTATAAAGAATTAGAAATTGCAAGATGCTATACGTATTGCTAAAGATTATATTGCAGAATTAAAACATTAGAAGTAAGTAATAATTTTAAAAATTTACTATTAAAATAAGCTTATTTGCTAAGCTAACAAAAATTTGATCATCATTTATTTTTTTATTAATAAAACATATGCAAATTATTTGCTGGGCTAACAAAAATTTGATCATGATTTATTTATTTGTTTATTTGTTTATTAATAAAACATATGCAAATTATTTGCTACGATAATAAATTTAGAATTATTTGCAAACTTGATCATGATTATTTATTTATTTATTACTAAAACATATGCAAATTATTTGCTAAGCTAATAAATTTGATTATGATTTATTTATTTATTTGTTTATTAATAAAATATATGCAAATTATTTGCTACGATAATAAAATTACAATAAGTTTGATCATGACTTATTTATTAATAAAACATATGCAAATTATTTGCTAAGCTAACAAATTTGATCATGATTAACTAATTAATTAATTAATTGTTGTTTATTGTTTAGATTATCATTTATTTCTATTACAAATTATAATTCGAGAATTGTTAAATGAATTTGTGGAAAAATATGTAAACATTAGTAAATTGACAATAAAATAAACTAAATAAGTCATGATAATTATTTGATCCTAATTAATTAATTAATGTTGTTTATTGTTTAGATTATCATTTATTTCTATTACAAATTATAATTCAGAATTGTTAAATGAATTGGTTGAAAAATATGTAAAATTAGTAAATTGACAATAAATAAACTAAATAATCATGATAATTTATTTGATTAATTAATTTTAATTAATTAATTAATTGTTTATTGTTTACATTTCATTTATTTCTATTACAAATTATAATTTCGAGAATTGTTAAATGAATTGGTTAAAAATATTAAACATTAGTAAATTGACAATAAAATAAACTAAATAAGTCATATAACTTAGTTTGATTCTAATTAATTAATTAATTAATTGTTGTTTATTGTTTAGATTGTCATTTATTTCTATTACAAATTATAATTTCGATAATTGTTAAATGAATTGATGGAAAAATATGTAAACATTAGTAAATTGACAATAAAATAAATTAAATAAGTCATGATAACTGTAGTTTGATCATGATTAACTAATTAATTAATTAATTAATTGTTGTTTATTGTTTAGATTGTCATTTATTTCTATTACAAATTATAATTTCGAGAATTGTTAAATGAATTGGTGGAAAAATATGTAAACATTAGTAAATTGACAATAAAATAAACTAAATAAGTCATGATAACTGTAGTTTGATTCTAATTAATTAATTAATTGTTGTTTATTGTTTAGATTGTCATTTATTTCTATTACAAATTATAATTTCGAGAATTGTTAAATGAATTGATGGAAAAATATGTAAACATTAGGAAAAAAAAACATAACAATAAAAATAAATTAAATAAATCAAAATTAAATAAAAATAAATTAAATAAATAAAAATAAATTAAATAAATAAATTAAATAAATCATGATAATTTGTAAATATTATTATTAAAGGAGGAATTTGATCAAGTACAGCTAAAATCTGGCGCAAAAGGTATTTTATCATTTATTGCACAAGCACGAGATTGGGAAAGTGAAGGTGAATATATTCGAGCTATTCAATGCTATCTAAAAGTAAAGGATTCAGAGACAGCTGATACTGATACAGTTGTAAATGCTTTAAAACGGGTATAAACATTAATATTTCATAAAATTTAGTATTATTTTAATTTGCATTTATTTATTGAAATTAATTAATAAAAATTATCTTTTCTCTTATCATAAATTTGCCTACTTTATCACTAAATCATCAATTCAATCATAGTTTATTCAAAATGTTTAGTTAGAATTAAAATTTTACTAAATTTAAATTCAAATGGACTTAATAAAAGTTAATATTATTTTAATTTGCATTTATTTATTAAAATTAATTAATAAAAATTATCTTTTCTCTTATCATAAATTTGCCTAATTTATCACTAAATCATCAATTCAATCATAATTTATTCAAAAATGTTTAGTTAGAATTAAAATTATACTAAACCTAAATTCAAATGGATTTAATAAAATTTAGTATTATTTTAATTTGCATTTATTTATTGAAATTAATTAATAAAAATTATCTTTTCTCTTATCATAAATTTGCCTACTTTATCATCAAATCATCAATTCAATCATAATTTATTCAAAATGTTTAGTTAGAATTAAAATTTTACTAAATTTAAATTCAAATGGACTTAATAAAAGTTAATATTATTTTATTTTGCATTTAATGTTATTTATTGAAATTAATTAATAACAATTATCTTTTATCTTATCATATATCCAATTACAAAAAAAAAAAATTTCCATTTTCTTTTTTTTTTTTTACTGAAGTTTGATTATTTTAACAGTTGCCAATTTAACTATAATTTATCCAAAATGCTCAGTTAGAATTAAAATTTTATTAAATCTAAAATTCGAATAGAATTTAAATTTAATAAAATTGTTAAGTACATAAGAGGAAAATGCTCGGAGAAGAGGAAAATGTTGTTAAATGATTAAAAATTTGTTCAAATATTTCTATTTGAATATCAAAATTGCTTTTCATTGAAATTTTATTTCAAAAAAAAGAAAAAAAAAAAACTTTGCTATTATTACTAAGAAATTATTATTTATTTATTTATTATTATTATTATTTTTTTTTCAGGCTGGAGAATTAGCAATAAAATTTCTCTCAGATGATGTAACTTCTGCAATTGTTGATGAAATTGCAGAAATTTTCATTCATTTGAAACGGTGAAAAATAGTTTATTACTAAAATAGTTTGTTGAATTTTCATTTAAAAAAAAAAAATTCATATATATAAAAAAAATTGAAAAATTCAGTTAATATTTTTTTTTTTATTTCTTTAATAAGTTTATATTAATATGCTTTCTATAATAGTAATAATTGAAATATTAGTAGAATTATTAAAATTTGCTTATATAATAATTTTTTTAATTAATAAAATTAAAACATAATCAAAAAATTGAATATTCAAAATTTTTAAATTAAAATTAAAATATTTTCAAAACTGAAAAATTATGATAGTTATATTTCATAAAAGTGATATTATTTTAATTTTTTTTTTTTTTCAAATGATGAAAAGTGATATTATTCTTTTAAATGATTTTTTTTAAAAAAAAAATTTTTTTTAAATGATTTTTTTTTTTAAATTTTATAATTATTGTTAAAGGTTTATTGAAGCAGCTGAATTATTTTTGGCATCAAATCAACCGGATAATGCTATTAAAGCATTCTTGCTTGGTGGACAATGGTCAAAAGCTAAAAAAGTAAAATAATTATTACTTTAATTTTTACATATGCTGTAATTGCTTGCTAGATTCATTAGCATAAATTATTAAAATTTTAGTTAGCTATCGAATTTGTTCCGGATTTAGCCGATTTTGTGGATGAAAAATACCGGGAATCATTGAAACAGCAAGGTCGATTAGGTGAATTAATGGATGTTGATATTGTTAGCGCTATTGACGCATTACTGGAACATGGTCAGTGGGAAAAAGCGCTTGAAATAGCACATCAACAAAAAGTTAGTTATTAATTTCCATATGAAATATATGAAAAAAAAAATATATATATAATCTCGAAATTATTAAACTAATTTTTAAAAAAAAAAAAAAAGAAAAGAGATATTATTAAAATAAATAATAGCAAATGTAATATTACATTTGTTGTTGAATTAAAAAATTGTTATAGAAATTCAAATTTAAAAAATTCAAAAATTTGCTATATTCATTAGCATAAATTATCAAAAATTTTAGTTAGCTATGGAAAAAAAAAATTTACAAAATTAAACAAATTTTTAATCAATTGATTTTATTAATTTTAAAGGAAAAGAAATGGAAAAGAATTTTAAAGGATTTTTTGTTCAATTCTTTTTTTTTTCTTTCCCAATTTTTAAAGTTTTCGTCTTTTTTTTTGGGGGGAGGGGCGGTTTAAAATTTAAAGAAAGATAAGTTTTATTGATAGATATTTTAAAAAAAAAAAGAAAAAAGATTTAAATTTATTAAATATTTCAATTGTTCTTTAATTAATACCACTTAAATTATAATAAAATTACACCCTGTTTTTTTTATTCTTTTTTCAACAATTTTTGCTAATTTTTATAAAAATTAAATTAGAAATTCTACGTTTAATTACTTACTTAGAAATTCTACGCTTATTTATTTACTTACTTATTTACTTACTTAACTTACTTACTTACTGTATATTTGATAAAGAAAATTACTTGTAGCATCAACCATTGTTGGATAAATATGTCGCATTATATGCAACCGAATTAATTAAACAAATGAAATATGATGAAGCATTGATTACATTTGAAAAATATGGTGCATCTTCAAATTCTAACAATTTTAACATTTATCAAAGACTTATTGAAGAAGTAAGTGAAAATTTTCAATTTTTTTTAATGAAAATTAATTTTGTTTAAATTAATTTCATTTGTTTAAAGTATGAAAAATTATTTAAAAAAAAAAAACAAAAAACAAAAAAGTTATAAATATTTTCAATTTAAATTAAAATAGACTGATAATTTTACGAGAATATTTGATAAGTATTAATTTTGATACATATTGAGAAGTGTATATATTTATATATTCAAAATTATAAAATTGAAAATGAAATCAACTGAAGAAATCAATAATTTCAAATTGAACACCTGTAAATGTAATTTTATTATTATTATTACTTTAAATTTAATATCTGAAATTAATTGAATGATTAAATGCAATAATAGTTGATCAATCTTTAATATATCTTTTATTTTATTTGAAATTTCATTCAATTTGTAAAAGATAATTCATTTCTGAATTTTTGAACTTAAAATTTTGAATTTAAACTAAGAAGTATTGCGAGATTTTAATTTTGTTTTTTTTTTTTAACATTTCCTAATTATAATAAATTATTTGAATCTGTCTGTTAATTAAAATGGAGAAGTGTAATTATTTTGAAAATTTGAAATCATAAAGAAACATTGATTAGAATTTTGAATATTTATAAATGCAATTAAAAAAAAATGAATTAAAAAATTAAATTACTTTTAATATTTAACTCAAATACTACATTTTAAGGTTATTAACGTACGTAATATGAACAATCCAAACGTTTATAGAAAATGGGCAACTTTACGAAATGTTCTTCTTATGGTATGTAATGGTATGAATACTAAAGAGAAGCAAAAAGAGGTAAAAAAATAAAAAAAAATTTTCATCTTTTTTACTTATCATTAAAAGTAATATATTTTATTACTTAAAGTTACATTTAAATTATCTGATAATTTGCATTTGTACAATTAAATTCTTTAATTGATAAATATAATTAAAAATAATTATATTTATCTTATCGAGAATATATTATTTATATCCTTATCAAGATTATCTTACTTATATCCAGGTGATGATAAGAGAATAATTAAAACAATATTTTAGAATTATATATATCCAGGAAATGATAAGAGAATAATTGAAGTAATGTCTTAGGTGATAATAGAATAATCAAAATAATGTTTTAGAATTATCTTATTTATATCCAGGAGATGATAAGAGAATAATTAAAACAATATTTTAGAACTATATATATCCAGGAAATGATAAGAGAATGATTAAAGTAATGTCTTGGGGTGATAAGAGAATAATTAAAGTACAGCTTTAAGATTATCTTACTTATATCCAGGAGATGATAAGAGAATAATTAAAGTAATGTCTTAGGGTGATAAGAGAATAATCAAAATAATGTTTTAGAATTATATTATATCCAGGAGATGATAAGAGAATAATTAAAGTAATGCCTTAGGATGATATGATAAGAGAATAATTAAAATAATGTTTTAGAATTATCTTACTTATATTTAGGAGATGATAAGAGAATAATTAAAACAATATTTTAGAACTATATATATCCAGGAGATGATAAGAGAATAATTAAAGTAATATCTTAGGATGATAAGAGAATAATTAAAGTACAGCTTGAAGATTATCTTACTTATATCCAGGAGATAATAAGGGATTAAAACAATGTTTTAGAATTATATATATCTAGGAGATGATAAGAGAATAATTAAAATAATGTTTTAGAATTATCTTACTTATATCCAGGAGATGATAAGAGAATAATTAAAGTAATGTCTTAGGGTAATAAGAGAATAATCAAAATAATGTTTTAGAATTATCTTACTTATATCCAGGAGATGATAAGAGAATAATTAAAGTAATGCCTTAGGATGATATGATAAGAGAATAATTAAAATAATGTTTTAGAATTATCTTACTTATATTTAGGAGATGATAAGAGAATAATTAAAACAATATTTTAGAACTATATATATCCAGGAGATGATAAGAGAATAATTAAAGTAATATCTTAGGATGATAAGAGAATAATTAAAGTACAGCTTGAAGATTATCTTACTTATTCCAGGAATAATAAGGGATTAAACAATGTTTTAATTATATATATCTAGGAGATGATAAGAGAATAATTAAAATAATGTTTTAGAATTATCTTACTTATATCCAGGAGATGATAAGAGAATAATTAAAGTAATATCTTAGGATAATAAGAGAATAATCAAAATAAGTTTTAGATTATCTTACTTATATCCAGGAGATGATAAGAGAATAATTAAAGTAATATCTTAGGATGATAAGCGAATAATTAAATAAGTTCTTGGATTATCTACTTATATCCAGGAGATGATAAGAGATAATTAAATAATATCTTGGATGATAAGCGAATAATTAAAATAAAGTTCTTGGGATTATCTTACTTATATCCAGGAGATGATAAGAGAATAATTAAAGTAATATCTTAGGATAATAAGCGAATAATTAAAATAAAGTTCTTGGGATTATCTTACTTATATCCAGGAGATGATAATAGAATAATTAAAGTAATATCTTAGGATGATAAGCGAATAATTAAAATAAAGTTCTTGGGATTATCTTACTTATATCCAGGAGAGATAATTGTAATATCTTGGATGATAAGATAATTAAAATAAAGTTCTTAGATTATCTTACTTATATCCAGGAGATGATAATAGAAATTAAGTAATATCTTAGGATGATAAGCGAATAATTAAAATAAAGTTCTTGGGATTATCTTACTTATATCCAGGAAATGATAAGAGAATAATTAAAGTAATATCTTAGGATGATAAGCGAATAATTAAAATAAAGTTCTTGGGATTATCTTACTTATATTCAGGTGATGATAAGAGAATAATAATTATAGAATAAATAATAAGTAATTTTATTATCGAATAATTTTCAATATTTCAGTTATTTAATAGATATTTGGAGATTGCTCATTATGGTGCATTACGTTCAGCTATTCTCGAATATACTGGAACAGAGATAGAACGTATCGTAGCTCAAATTACGATAAGCTTTATTCGTTATAGTGATATTATGCAAGCTGATAAAGTTTTTTATGAAGCTGGGATGGCATGCAGAGTTTGTCTAATTTTTTAATCATTTATTTCTAATTTAATTCAAACATAATATCTTTATTTTATTTTTTTAATTATTTAAGATATTTAAATAATAAACTTTACTATAATTTCTTTCTACGAAAAAAAAAAGAAAGAACTTAACAATCTTTAAATCAATCAACAATAAGTTTGAATATAATTAAATTAGCTAAATTAATTGATTTATTTCATTTTAATTTTTTTTTTATTATCAAATTCAAAAATATAAATTTTTTCAATGATTTTACTAAAAAAAAAATATGTCTAATTAATTTTGATTATATTTTAAACAAAAATAGCAAATTTATAAATTAAAAAAAGAATATAATTAAATTAGCTAAATTAATTGTGAATATATTCCTAATTTTAATACTATTGTTAATAATGATGTTAAATTTTTATTTCATTTTAATTTTTTTTTTATTATCAAATTCAAAAATATAACTTTCCTTTCGTACTAATCCCGATAAAAACAAATAAATATTTCAATGATTATAAAAAAAAAAAAAAAAATATGTCTAATTAATTTTGATTATATTTTAAACAAAAATAGCAAATTTATAAATTAAAAAAAAAAAAAAAATTTATATTAATTTTTTATCATAGAAATTGGGTACCACAAAAGAACGCTTAGCATTTATACTTTTAAATCATTATCTTGATTTATGTGATGCAATTGATGATCAAAATCCATCAGCTATTGATTGCTCCATTTTTGATGGCACTGATATACCACAACAAATATTACTTCCTGCAACAAAATATACATCTGTAAAGTGTATTTCATACCAATTTTATTTTTTTTTTACTTTTTTTTTTTAGAGAATTAATAGAGTTAATTTTATTTTAATAATAAAAGCATTTTTTTTTTTTTTGTTTAGCAAAATAAATAATTGTTATTCTATTTTTCTTTTTTTAGCTCTATTAATTCTCATATTTTTCTTTTTTTTTTGTTATTGAAAAATAAAATTATTAAATTTTTAACTTTTCATTTCTAGAATTCTCTAAAAAGTATATAGCATATAATTTGAGGATGATGAATATGAAGAAGTAAAAGAATGGGTGTTAGCAATTTCGATGGAGCAAAGTATAGAACGAAATTTACCCTATGATAATGATGGTAATTTTGAAGTAAGCTTATTTGATGCAAATGGTATATCTCATCCAGCATGTCTTATTTCAGGTTTTTTTTTTTTTGTTTATTTTATTTTAACAATAAAAACATTTTTTTTTTTCTTTAACAAAATATTATTTATATATGTTATAATCACTACTTGATAAAATTAAATTTTTTACATATGGAAAAATTTCTCCTTTTTTTTTTTTTTTTTGATAATGATAAAATATTTTTTAAAATTTATTAAAGGTTATCCAACATATGGAAATGTTAAAGAATTTGGATCATCTGGTAGAGTAGCCGATCGTGATACATGGAGTTGTTTCATTATGGCACAAAAGACAAAATCAACTGAAAATATAAGCGATGTATTACAGTTTATAGCAAAATGGACACAAACAACAGCATCATTATCATTATAAATTTTGCTCATTAATTTATATGCATTTATAATTTTTAAATAAATGCTATTTAAAGATTTCTATAAATCATTGCAAATAAAAGTTGAGAAGCAATCTGTTTAATCAATTTAAGCCATTTTTTCCAAATATTATTTTCTTAAATTGAATTGATATCTAAAAAAAAAAAAAAGGTATGATATGAAGCATTTAGAAGTGTTAATAATTTATAAGTCAAATTACAAAAAAGTTTTTTCCTGCTTAACTACTTAACTAATTTTAGTTATATAAGAATGAATGATTATAACTGTTTGATCGGAAATATCCTTAATGACATTTAACATCCAAATCCTTTGAATAAATTTGTTGAAATTTCTCTTTATGATTTCGATAATCGTTTATAAAAGCTTTTTAGCAAAATTTATACCACTAAAGCCATTTTATTTTGATAAAAAAAAAAAAAAAAAAGAAAGAAAAACTGTACTCAGGAAAAATAATGCTTGTGGTGTAGTTTAGTTAAAATTAGCTTTATTCACTTGAATTAGTTAAAATTAGCTTTATTCATTTATTTTGAAAAATTTCAGATAAATTTTTAATCCATCATGAAAAAATTTTGTTGCATTTTTGTTCTCTTCTATCACTGTCTACGAAAACAACACATTATAAGTAATATCATATGAAGGATTAATAAATATCGTACAATTAAATAAATAAATAAATAAATTAATGGAAGAAACATCATGAGGTAGTTAGATCAAAGTAATTGCACATATAAGAACTTCACTGAGAAAGATGACGAACAAGATACCTTACATTCTCATAGGTTACATATGTAACAATAACGTTTGGTAGCTGACGTAAGTTGCCCATGAGTAAACCTTTATAAAATCCACGTACACCTTCCATTCTATATGTTTTGCTTATCAAATCATATATTCCATTATATTGTGCATGATGATCCTATAAATATAAAACTGTTTCTATATTATAAAAATAAATATGAAAAAAAAAAAAATAAATAACAAAAACTAACCTTAACATACTTTGAACTTTCATTTACTTATAATAATTAAAAATTATTACTAATATTTACCTGTAATCGAGTTCGTAGCACTTGGTACGGGAATGTTATTGTTGTAGAAATTACTTTGGATACAGCTGAATATACCAAGCAATCAACAGTACTCTGAAAAAAAAAACAAAATTTCTTAATTCCCCATGCAAATTGAATACTCCAAATGCATTATAATTCCTTTGCAATAACTACTATTAACAATAAACGACCAAATTATTGGCACCATCTTTGCTATAGGTCCAAAACTGCTGTAAACATTTATTAAATAGGTTTAGAATTTGGAATCGATCAGAAAGCGATTGAGAATCGTATTAAGAATTTGTTACATAGAAGAAATATATGAAAACAAACCAAAATATGATTAGCAGGTAGATCTAAACGTTTTAATCGATTGTCCTTGAAACGATTGTAAAGCATAAACTGGATTGCACCATGTATGGTTCCAATAACTCCTGGTGTAAAACCCTAAAATACTTTAAAAATAAGCCAATGCAATTGATATAAAGGATGAAAGGAAATATCCTACTACAGAAATATGCGTTATCAATCATTTGACAACTAAAATTCACTACAAAAATTCCCCATAACTTTCATAAAATATTTATTTCTTCAGTTAATCCGTAATGTGCTACTATCCAACAAGTTATCCATATCATTACCTGAACACCTTACTTACTCTATGGTATCATCCCTACAGGAAGCCTTACTAATTTGGCCTAAAAAATGCTTAAATAAAGCAACGAATCACAATCAAATGAAATTCTTTTTTTTTTTTCTAATCATTCCTTTATCTTCAACATTCTGCTAACAAAAATTATCAGAATAGAAAATCATATCCTCATAACTTACTTACTCTATGGCATTAAATTTCAGGAAGCCTTACTAATTTGGCCAAAAATGCTTAAATAAAGCAACGAATCACAATCAAATGAAATTTTTTTTTTTCTAATCATTCCTTTATCCTCAACATTCTGCTAACAAAATTATCAGAATAGAAAGTTATATCCTCATAAACGTTAAAAATTTTTCCTCCAAGATTTAAATAAAAATTTAAATCTTTATACCTATTGGTTTAAATTATTTTTTCTCAGCCTTTTTTAATAAGCATTTTCTTTTGGTCATGAATTGTGATGAAAAAATTTAAAACATTTAAACAAATAATAAAAAGAAAAAGAGTGAAAAAAGGACAAACTCTGTATAACGCAGTAATTCCTTCATTACGAGCAACTGTAGAAATACAGTCCAAAAGTCCTCGATATCTGATTCTTTCATTTTCATATTGTAAGCATAATCGAGTTTTTGCCATCCAAATGGGATTAGTGAACAGTAAAATACCAGCTCCAGTAACCATTCCCATCAGGACATTATCCACCGGTTCTGCTCCGGTTGAAATAGTTTTCTCAACGCATAATCTTTTGATAATATGATAGCTATAATAAAACAATTTAATTATACTAAAAAAAAAGAAGACTAATGGAACTTTAATTCGGATTTAATGGATAACATTCTATATCCCTAAAATTTATTGCAATATCAAAAAGTATAATTCTGGATATTTTTCGCAACGTTCAACAAATAAAACTACAACTGCTAATTTACCTTAATCAATTTAATATTACCTAAAACTTAATCATAAAGGTGCAAGACATGAAATGTGATCTTTATTAATTATAAGCAATCTTGGAACATTTCAAATGCTAATGAAAATCATAGTTTGTTGCATTAACATAATACCATTCCTAAATTTAAATTTTTTCAGCGAATACCTGAGCATAACGAAAAACATGAATGCTGTTAAGATCATATCAGTTTAAAAAAAGCATTTCAACAAGAATTAAACTTACAACTGAAAATAAAGTCCCCAAGATACAGCGGATCCAACCAAATTCGGTGATAGACCTTGATACAAACCTTTATATCCTTTAGATTGTATAATACTCCGCGCTGCATGCCAATAATTACGATATTGTGGACGTTGACGATTACCATCATTAGCTGCAATGATAATCTATCAGATATCATAAAACAATGAAATATGTAATAAAATTGTTGCTAATACCAATCTTAGGATGTATGCTTAACATGTAGATTTTATAAGTTCTTCCGATTGCTAAAAAAAAATTTGCTAAATTTTTCAAAAACAAGAGCGGAAGAATCAGATTTTGATACTCTAAAATCTACCTTAAAATACTCAATTATGTTACTGATCCTATACAATAGATTATTGTATAATAAAACTTGATGTATAAAATTCAAAACTTTCATGCGTATATTTTAAGCACTCTAAGTAAAACAGCACTTGTATATTTGCACTCATATATATTTTCAAGTTGTCAAATTTGAGATTACATCATGAAGTATAGCTAGAACTCCTTACATTCATCACATTTGAAACAATGCATATGCAAATGAAATGTACCACAATAGCACACAAAAGAAAACATTCATGATACAGTGATAATGCATTAAAATTTCACTATTACTTCAAATATTCGAGAATTAGATGATTTGCTGAACTAATACAAATACTCGAGAATTAGATGATTTGCTGAACTAATACAAATACAAGAATTAGATGATTGCTGAACTAATACAAATACTCGAGAATTAGATGATTTGCTGAACTAATATAATATATACTACAATTAGAATGTATGTATAATGAATTTATTCAAATAAAAAAAAACAAATATATTAAGAATAAAATAAAATGATAAAAAGAAAATAAAATGAATGGAGAATAATCTTGATTTACATTATGATTTGTAACAGATTCAATGAAGAAAAAAAAAAAATACTCAATGAATTACATGTTTAATCATTTTTAAAAAAAAAAAAAAAGTATTAACTATTAATAACTGAATATCGTATTCTGAGAAATTAAGATGACATGCAATAGTGCTATTATACACCGGTGAAGCCACCAATCAGATGTTCGATTTTTTAAAAAAGTATTAACTATTAACTAACCGGAATATCGTATTCTGAGAAGATCTAATGGATGACATGCAATAGTGCTTATTATACCACCGGTGAAGCCACCAATCAGATATTCATATTTTTAAAAAAGTATTAACTATTAACTAACCGGAATATCGTATTCTAAGAAGATCTAATGGATGACATGCAATAGTGCCTATTATACCACCGGTGAAACCACCAATCAGATGTTCATATTTTTAAAAAAAGTATTAACTATTAACTAACCGGAATATCGTATTCTGAGAAGATCTAACGGATGACATGCAATAGTGCTTATTATACCACCGGTGAAGCCACCAATCAGATGTTCATATTTTTAAAAAAAGTATTAACTATTAACTAACCGGAATATCGTATTCTGAGAAGATCTAACGGATGACATGCAATAGTGCTTATTATACCACCGGTGAAGCCACCAATCAGATGTTCGTATTTTTAAAAAAAGTATTAACTATTAACTAACCGGAATATCGTATTCTGAGAAGATCTAATGGATGACATGCAATAGTGCTTATTATACCACCGGTGAAGCCACCAATCAGATGTTCGTATTTTTAAAAAAAGTATTAACTATTAACTAACCGGAATATCGTATTCTGAGAAGATCTAACGGATGACATGCAATAGTGCTTATTATACCACCGGTGAAGCCACCAATCAGATGTTCGTATTTTTCCATTCGACTTCATCAATATCGTTATTACTGCAAAAGAAAAATCGTCTCTATCGTCTGCTCTATAATGTCCTTGAATTTGAACACAAATTTAGGTTAACATGTAGTAATCTATTCAATTTTATTACACTGATAATATAATACTTTAAAAAAGATTATTTTTCATACAAAATACATCAAATCAAATCGAAATACATTTTGAGAATATCATAGAGCACGAAAGAAAATTTATTAGAGCACGAAAAAAAAAAAAACACGAAAAAAAAAATTTATTTAAAGAAAATTTATTGATGAACACAGAGATGTAATATTACTCATACAAGTAAGCATAAGTGATTGATTAATTAATTAATTAATTTATTTATCACATGATTTCAAAATGATGATGCAAACCTATTCTACCTAATATTTCTGCTGCAAATATATTTACCATCTATATATAACATTTTCCACTACACTGTTATCATAAATATATTTTATGAGATTAGTGAAAATTCAAATTTAAAAAAAAAAAAAAAAAAACTTCCAATTTACAATTTTACTACATTGTTCTTAATTATTCAAATGATTAGTTGTTCAATTTTACAACAAAAAAAAAAAATGATTTAAAGGATATAATTTTTACTCAATATTATCTAACATATAAATTAATTTTTTTAGTAAAAATTTCATTATTCATTTTATCATTTCAATTATTATCTAAAATTATGTAAGAAAAAAAAAAAAAACTTTACAAGCATAACTCTCTCTCTCTCTCTAATAATTGCGATTTCTCTAATATTATTAAACTAATAATATAAAAACCACTCATATTTGATATCAGAAAATTTCAACTTGAAAATTGAACAAAATTTAATTAATATTTATATAGCACTTCTTGTATAATAATAATGTTAATTTCTTTACAAAATATTTCAGAATTAATTTGATGCGACAATAAACTCAAATTTCTAAGATTTTTATTTTCTGAATGAGAAAGAGAGAGAGAGAGAGAGGGAGTGGGAGAGGGAGAGAGAGAGGGAGAACGGTAGGAGAGGTGAGACAAAGAGACTGAAACTACAATTAGATAGCGATTGTTTTTCGATTGAGTGGGTAAAGGAATGCTAAAAAAGACTGAAAATAGTGAGGAAATGAGGGAGAGTGTGTATTCTGATGAAGAAATGAGAGGAAATAAGAAATATCATGGTAGACTCAGGAGATGGCAGAGAGTGATAAGATTAATTGAATATAATGTATGATAAGATGTGGAAAATGATTGATAGAGTATGGCGAAGTGTTGTAGCAAGATGTGAAAGGAATTATAATTAGAGTGAAAAAAATAGGTGTTGATTGAGATGATTGTATGATGAGTCATCATTGGTGTAAGGGTGCGTTTATTTGGTGTTGCTGGGTGGGTAGCAGAGAGGCGCAGATGGCAGAAGTGGGAAATGTTAGCGGTGGGTGAAGTTATGCTGTCTAGTGGTGCTGTGCTATTTTAGGGTTTAAGTTTTGATCAGTTATTAAGTTTTAGGTTATTAAATTTTAATTTTGATCAATTTATTGAGTATTAGTTCATTAAGTTTTAGTTTTGATCAGTTTATTAAGTTTTTGATTATTAAATTTTAATTTTGATCAATTTATTGAGTATTAGTTTATTAAGTTTTAGTTTTGATCAGTTTATTAAGTTTTAGATTATTAAATTTAAATTTGGTCAATTATTGAGATCAGTTTATTAAGTTTTAGTTTTGATCAGTTTATTAAGTTTTAGATTATTAAATTTTAATTTTGATCAATTTATTGAGTATTAGTTTATTAAGTTTTAATTTTGATCAGTTTATTAAGTGTTATTTATTAAATAATTTGATCAATTTATTGAGTATTATTATTTTTAATTTTGGATCAGTTTATTAAGTGTTAGATTATTAAATTTTAATTTTGATCAATTTATTGAGTATTAGTTTATTAAGTTTTAGTTTTGATCAGTTTATTATTTAGCTTAGTTTTTTAGTTTTGGTCAATTATTGGGTTATTTAAGTTTTGATTTAAAGTTTATTAAGTTTTAGTTTGGATCAATTTATTTAAGTATTTAGTTTTGATCAGTTTTAAGTTAGTTCAATCTTTAAATTTGGTCAATTTATTATTTTTTTAGGTTGTTCTTAGTTTGGTTATTTATTAAGTATTATCATATTAAGTTTCAGTAATTATTTGATCAATGAATAAATAGTACAAGTAGTAAAAGATCGTTTATGGCTATGGTACTAAATTATATATATGAATTACTGATAATTTTGTTATTGAATTATTTACATTTATATATTTACATATTGAATTTATATTTGATAAATATATTCATTACATGAATTAAATTATTGTAATATTTATAAGAAAAGAAAAAAAATTACAAGGATTATTATAATATTTGCAGGAAAAATTTATTTATTGATTTGATCACAATGACTAGTACATCTGTGAAACATCGTGAATTTGTTTCTGAACCAATGGGAGAGAAAGAAGTAACTGCTGTTGCTGGTATTGGACCTACATATGGTGAAAAATTAAGTAAGGCTGGTTTTGATAAGGTAATTTGCTCTTTAATTATATATGTAAAACATTTATAATGCTTAATTCTTTTATCATATTATTTATCTATCATTTAATCATTTAATATCATTGTTTATTATTTAATTACCTTCTCTTTTGCAATCTTATTTTTTTGTTTTTATTACATGTCGGAAAATTTATAATTTGTTGTTTAATAGTTCACTGAATCATTCAGTAGCATATTTATGAATTGATCAACTTTTAACGAAATACAAAAGCATTACTTAAGTTTAAAGTTCAAATTTGACGAGTGTAAAATATTCGAACGTTATTATATTTTAACTCATGTTTTGGTGTAGAAATGAATCATTTTAATCATTCTACTATACAATTTCTCTTTAAATCACTTAACGATATATATATATATTCATGAAATATACTTCCAGTGCACCGCAATTCATTTTTATTTTTAGTTGTAGTTCTATGATATGATTGATATTGAACGTTTTTAGGTTTTGAAATGTTTTCTCTTTTTAAAAGGGATGATGCATTTGTTTTTTTGTTTTTTTTTTGCAGGCTTATGTTCTATTTGGACAATTTCTCCTTTTGAAGAAAGAGAAAGAACTTTTTGTTGATTGGTTAAAGGTAAGTTTATTAATGTTTTCGGTGGTGCATTTGGATGAATTGAATTTGTATAAATAATTTGATTGCACTGTTTAATATTCTTTTTCATTGCAGGAAGTAGCCGGAGTAAGCAGCAATCATGCCTTATCAGCATATAATTGCTTAAATGAATGGAGTGAGCAGTACATTTAAATTGTTTCAGTTAATAATACACGAATTCAATGTCTCACAAATACTATTTTGTTTATTGCGCCGTTCATTTAAATTATTTTGGACAATATTCATTTATTAAAAAGCGAATGGGGAATATCTTCAGTATGCTGCAAAAGATTTCGATTTATGTTATGGACGAAAGAATACAATGTAGTTTTATTATTCATAAATAAATGGGTAAATTATTAAAGTTTCCTGAAAAAAAATAAATATTTCTTTTGGGAGATTTATTTTTTTTTTTCCGTAATTTTAGCTCTTCCTTATTTTTGTAAGGAATAATTTATTAAACGTAAATTACATGTGAAAGAAAGAGGCATTTAAATGATAAGAAAAAGATTGCGTAAAATAAGGAAGAGATAAAAAGAATTTTGGTTCAAAATATTATCTGCATTGGATATACATTATTGAATTTGATTGTAGTTTGTAATGTTGATCATAAAGAAATGATGAGTTGACTGTGTGTTATGATTAGTTTGGTAATTGACAGATAATTTAATGTTACTGTATTCCAGGTCATAACCATGAGCTTAGGCAATAAACAATTTCAAAATGAATTAAACAAGGATGTTCTTGAAAAAAAGAAAAAAAAAATAAGAAATTCTAAGCGAAAGAAAGTAGGTCAATTATAAATTTCCAATATATGTTACCAGCTAATTTGTGAACTATTTACGTTATTATGTGAATTGCCTCAGCTGATTTGTGAATTTGTTTTGGATCTCGACATTTTATTCTGAATAAAAAAAAAGAAAAAGAAAAAAAAAATCTGTGTTATTGTACAGATCAAATGATAGTAATGTAAATGGATAAGTGAAAAATTTAAAAGTTTATTTAATTGCTATTAACTAAATAGTTTACTTAATTGTTATTTCACTTAACACCTATCTTGTCAACCATTTACTATTTTTTTTTTTTTTTTAATTCAAAAAAAAGATGTGACATTGATGCTACAATCTTTGTGCATAACATTTAGTGTCTATTTTACCTATCCTTGCAGCATTGGTCAATCAAATACTGTCGAAGAAAAGGCAAAAAATAATTTTTAAAATGGCTTAAATGTTCCATTAATCAAAAATTAGCATTGTTTGGTTGTGATGAAGTATAATTTGATATTATTACTTCCGATTGACAATAATTTCAATTTGTTGTGAAAAGGGATTTTTATTCATCTTACAGTAGTAGTAGTAGTAGTATTAAGAGACTTAATAAATAAGCGATTAATAAAGTAAGTATTATAAATTATCACTAAAATATGTAAATATGTTAAGTGAACATTAAAATAAATATAGACAAATGATTTATTTAATACAAATAAGCATTTTATTAAAATGATAATTGAGGTTTTCTTTTTTTTGTTTAAATAAATGAAAGAGAAAATTGTTTTTTTTATAATTTTGTACAAAGCTTATTGGGTATTCTCCTGAAAATATATATATATATCCTTGGAAGATAAAGGAATGAGCATAATTCTTTATTGTATATGTTGCAAGCACGCATGCATTCATGCATGCATGCTTGCATGATTGAATGAACAAAGCATTTGATAAAATGTGAAAGATAAGCAATTGTTCATTTGATCAAGAGATCAAGTAGTAAAGCATTTTTTTTTGAGATTGTGATTTTCAATTTTCGATAGAAGTATATAAGAGAGATAACGATTGAAATTTGATAATATTGAGAGATAAAATGGAATCAAGAAAGAGAATGATAAAGAAAAGATCACAATGGATTTGGTGAAAAAACTTATAGCAGCACGAGATGAAATTGATCAACGAATTGCTAAAGAAGAAGAAATTCTTAAAATAGTTAGCTTTCTTTCCTTTTTTTTTACTTTATTTTTATATTTATTTTTTTTTCACAGTTATGCTAAAATAACATTTGATTGTATAAAAAATAATAAGAATAAATGATTATTAAGTTAATTAATATATTTTCTCTCTATTTTTTGCACAGTTATGCTAAAATAACATTTGATTGTATAAAAAATAATAATAAATGATTATTAAGTTAATTAATATATTTTCTCTATTTTTTTGCACAGTTATGCTAAAATAACATTTGATTGTATAAAAATAATAAGAATAAATGATTATTAAGTTAATTAATATATTTTCTCTCTTTTTTTGCACAGTTATGCTAAAATAACATTTGATTGTATAAAAATAATAAGAATAAATGATTATTAAGTTAATTAATATATTTTCTCTCTTTTTTTTGCACAGTTATGCTAAAATAACATTTGATTGTATAAAAATAATAAGAATAAATGATTATTAAGTTAATTAATATATTCTCTCCCTTTCTGTCTCTCTCTCTCTCTCTCTTTCTCTTGATCTGAATTATACACATACTTTTTTCATATCAAATTTAATCATTCCTTTTTTTTTTTTGCTTTTAAAATATTACATAACTTGATGAATTATAATTTTAAATTTATATTAAAAGTAAATTTAAGAAAATAATATATTATGTTTCCTAGGATAATGTTTGAGAAAAATTTTTTCGTTTAATTTTTCTTTTTTTTTTTGAAAATTAATTAACTAATTTTGCAGAATAATATCGATATGAAGCAAAGTTTAGTGGATAAGGAAGGTTTTCCGATTACATCTGTTGATGTATATGCAGTAAGACAAGCACGATGTGCTATTATATGTGCGCAAAATGATCGTCAAAAATTAACTGCTGAAATTGAAAAAGCTATGCTTATTTTACATCAACAAAAACGAGATTGCACAACAACATGCAGGTAATGAGTAATACTTATAAGTAATATTTATAATGAAATTATCATATTGCTAATTTGCAAAGTAATATCTACATCTACAACTAAACAGATTTTTGTAAAAGTTTTTTTTTTCTTTCTGCACAACAACATGCAGGTAATATTTTTGCATAAGTAATACTTATAAGTAATATTTATAATGAAATATGTACAGGTAATGAGTAATACTTTAAGTAATATTTATAATGAAATTATCATATTGCTAATTTGCAAAGTAATATCTACATCTACAACTAAACAGATTTTTGTAAATAAGTTTTTTTCTTTTCTACACAACATGCAGGTAATATTTTGTAATGAGTAATACTTATAAGTAATATTTATAATGAAATTATCATATTGCTAATTTGCAAAGTAATATCTACATCTACAACTAAACAGATTTTGTAATGCTTTTTTTTTTTTGCTTTTTCTGCACAACAACATGCAGGTAATATTTGTAATGAGTAAATACTTATAAGTAATATTTATAATGAAATATGTATTGCAGGTAATGAGTAATACTTATAAGTAATATTTATAATGAAATTATCATATTGCTAATTTGCAAAGTAATATCTACATCTACAACTAAACAGATTTTTGTAAATAAGTTTTTTTTCTTCTACACACAACAACATGCAGGTAATATTTTTGTAATGAGTAATACTTATAAGTAATATTTATAATGAAATTATCATATTGCTAATTTGCAAAGTAATATCTACATCTACAACTAAACAGATTTTTGTAAATAAGTTTTTTTTTTCTTTCTGCACAACAACATGCAGGTAATATTTTTGTAATGAGTAATACTTATAAGTAATATTTATAATGAAATTATCATATTGCTAATTTGCAAAGTAATATCTACATCTACAACGCTAAACAGATTTTTGTAAATAAGTTTTTTTTGCTTTTCTGCACAACAACATGCAGATAATATTTTTGTAATGAGTAATACTTATAAGTAATATTTATAATGAAATTATCATATTAATTGGTGAAAGTAATATCTACATCTACAACTAAACAGATTTTTGTAAATAAGTTTTTTTTCTTTCTCTGCACAACAACATGCAGGTAATATTTTTGTAATGAGTAATACTTATAAGTAATATTTATAATGAAATTATCATATGCGTAATTTGCAAAGTAATATCTACATTCACAACTCTTTTTCTTTCTGATTTCTCTTTTATTTAATTTATATATCATGTAAAAATTTTCAAAGAACATACAACTGATGACATTCCAATAGTGCATCGTACCAGTAATGCTCCATTTGCAAAAGTAGCTAAAGTAATGAATGAATCACCAGCTTTTCGAGCTGTCAGTACTTTTATTTATTACATTTCTAAGTAATATTTATAATGAAATTATTTGATATGATACACAAATTAGAAGTTTGAGAAACAAACATCTATATAACAAATTATTTGCTTCTTATTCTGATGTTGTAAATTTTAATTTCAATCTGAAAGTCTTTTTTTTTTTTTGTTCCAAAATTGATTGGTTTATGGAAAGGGATGATTTTCATCTGATTCTTTGTGATACTCTGAAGATTGATTGATTAATGATCGCAAAATTGATTGATTTAAGGAAACAAAATTTAAGGATTAATTGAAAGCATTTTATATCATTTAGGTTTGATACAGATCAATTAATACAATTTGGTACATTACATGCTGGTAATTTTACCGATATAAAAGAACTTAGCATTGTTGTACAAAACTCTATGAATGTAAGTGATTTCATTTTTAAAAGTATCTAATGATTTGATATGTTTTTTCTTGCAAAAGAGACAAGAAAAGAGAATTTAATCTTTTTTTCACTTCTCATAGCATTGTTTTGCTTTTTTTTCTTTTTTTTTCCATCAATTTATCATATAGATACACTATCGATGAAATCATTTCAAATACTTTTTTATTATTTATCTTTTAAACGAATTAATTTTTAATTTAATTGGAGCTACCCTGTAAATTTAGACTGATTCCTTCATGAATGCATGAAAGAGGTAGGTATCATAATCATTTCAAATACTTTTTTATTATTTATCTTTTAACCGAATTAATTTTTAATTTA